>APFE030657680.1:9410-33103 GCA_000404065.3 Pinus taeda
TTGGATGTGGAATTTAATTCCTCATCTGAGTCATACCCATGTTTCATACTTTCTATGGACCCTACTACATGAAAAACATGATTGCAATTTCACACTTTTAAAATGTATTTCTCATTTTTCATGTAGAAGGGTCCATCAAAAGTATTCAACATGGGTACTTGGATGAGGAATTAAATTCCACATCTAACGAGTGATCCTGCTCGAAATTTGATAAATCATAGGTAGATAATTGAAAAAACGGGTTCAAAAATTAGTTTTCCTTTTTTTTCCCTCTAAAATTTGATGATGTAATATAATCTTATTTTATTAATTCCACTATTATTCATAATATTCCTTAGGATATCCATTTTAGACCTCAAAATTTCTCTAATGTGGCCAATGCACCATTTCCAAATGGCAGTGAGGGGGTCGACTGGGACAACCATGTGGGCACCACATGGTAGGTTGATGTTGTGGTGCTACTAACTTGATGAGATTTAAATGTCACATATTTAAATTTGGAGGTTGGATTAAGAAAAAAATTATATCTTCAGAATCATATCAATGAGACAAATGCAATGAGCTCATCTATTTGAAGTTTTAAGGAAGTTGAAAAAAGATTGAAATTTTTAGACCCCATTTACATAACGCTACCTTGAATCTCAGGTTAGCATAGTAACTATCCTTTTTCTTCCTTAGGAGGGGCTAGGGATGGTAAGGGGCTATGTTACAAAGTGGTATGAAAGCGCATTGGTTTAGAAATTAGACCTGAAGAGGCTCACATGCACATGCTAAATGATTGATTGATATACATGATATGCTTGATCTATTAGTTTTTTCTTATGCTAATTGCAAAATGCAGTGATGGATGATTTTATAGGCTTGTGATGGTTAAAGATAAATGTAGACCTAGGAGAAGAAGTATTTAGTGCAAATGCATGTTCTTTATTGTTGACTAAATTTGGTATGCATGTAAAAGTAGATTGATAGGTATCCAAGTACCATAAGGAAAAAAGAAAGAAAGGATGAGTAGCACAACTAAATAACATAGTATGAATAGAAGCCAACAAGTATTCAAAGAAGAGTCAATTGGGAAGGTGGAAGAGGACACTCCTAAACCAATAAAAAACCTTAGAATTTTAAGACCTAAATTAAGAAGTTGCAAGGAAGACAATGAAAATATAATCAAAGAACAAGAAAATGTAAATGCCATACAATTGCAAATCTTATCTAAGTTATAGAGACAAATACACCAAGAAGTTGGCGCTATCCATGAGGACAATAATACACCTAAATATAACCCATAAAAAATCTACAAGCACAAATGGAATGACAAGAAAGCAGAAGGCATCCAATAAAGAAAGAGGAGAAGAAACGCAAAAGGAGGAACATAATTACTCAGCTCTTTGTAAAGAGAATTAAGTAATTATAGCCAATCATTGGACATGTAGCTACTAGATATCATCGTCAAAGGAAGATTAGAAAGACTCCCATGTAAGAATTTAAGAAAGAAAAACCCCCATCCTTTGATCGACATATAAAGAAAGAAGAGGATGCAGAGGCTTGGATTTTGGGAATGAAGAAATACTTCATGCTGCATGACTATACCGAGAACATGAAGGCTAGGGTAGTTATCTTCAACTTAAAGGGAAAACCTGATATATTATTGGAGGATCTCAAGAACATCAAAGGCATAAGAGAGAAGGATATAACCTAGAGGAAGTTAGAAAAGTAATTCTGAGAAAATTACCTATTTGAGAAATATTATGACATTAGAGCTAAGGAGTTCTATGGGCACAAGCTAGGGCAAATGAAACTTGAAGAATATGCCAAAAGATTCTTGGAGCTACTAAGGTATTTGGCTTACATTAAGGACAAGAAGACCAAGATATAGAGGTATTTCAATGGATTACCTAACGAGACACAATAAAATTCAATGATCCTAAGACTTTAGAGGAGGTTATTTGGAAGACTAAGCATTCTTGTGAACAATCTATGCATAAGCCTAAGGTCTGGGCTAACCGAAAGAATAAAGGCATGAGCGGAATGGGTGGAAGGTTTATAACTCAACGAAAAGTGAGCATCAATAGAACTCCATCATCAACAGAAATAAGCCCTATAATCTAGGGAATGAGAAGGTGAAAGGAGGCTATAAGTGCTAGGAGTGCGAAGAAAACCACCTGAGGAGAGATTTCCCCATCTGCAGAAGTATGATGCAAAGCTTCACAACTTACATGAGGCATTGACCATGAATGATGTGGCCTAGAACGTTCCCAAAATATATGCAACATTGGATAATAGATAGGTAGACTAGCAAGCATCGATCAATAAAATGGAAGGTATGGTAAAACACTCTCTGTTCTCAGTTTTAATTGACCCAAGATCCAATTTTAGTTATATTAGTCCTAAGATTGTGGAAAATTTTGAACTTTCAAATAGAATCCATGGGGAATCATGGCTTATTCATCTAGCCACTATACCAGATAGAATAATAATAGAGATGGTCGAGTCCTTCCCTATATAATTTGGGAGCATCACTACGACAATTAAATTGAATCTGCTACCTTAGGATCATATGATTCCTTGATAGGTATGGATTGGTTGGCATCCCACAAGAAAAAAATAGATTTCAATGAAAAGGTGTTAGAATGTCTCAACGATGAAGGTGATTGAATCACATAGCAAGGTATAAAAAGATCGATAACACTCAGAACGATCTCAACGATGCAGGTGAAGCACTTTAGCCAGAAAGGTTGTTCCATTTCCACCATTCAAATCACAAAGGAAAAAGGGACCAACATAGAATACTTTACAAATTATCCCAATATGAGCCAATACAATGATGTATTTGTAGAAGAATTGCTATGAATTTTGGCCAACCAAGACATTGACTTCAAAATAAAATTGATTCTTAGAAAAATGCAATGTCTAAAACCCCATATCACATGAGCATAGATAAGTTCATTGAACTAAAATTACATCTAAACTAATTGATGGGAAAAGGGTATATTCAACCCAATGTATCACCGTGGTGAGCCCTGGACTATTTATTAAGAAAAAGGATGGAACATTGTAGTTATGTATAAACTATAGGCAATTAAATAAGGCCACTGTGAAGAATAAGTACCCACTACCTAGGATTGATGATCTGTTTGATTAATTGAGAGGGGCTACAGTGTTTTCCAAGATCGATTTAAGCTTGGATTACCACCAGATCATAATTAAGGAGGAATACATTCACAAGACCACATTCAAAATGAGGTATGACCACTATGAATTCATAGTAGTTTCTTTCAAACTTACAAATGATCCAACAACTTTTATGTGCCATATGAATAATTTGCTCATGCCATTTTTGGATAAATTCATGTTGGCATTTTTGGATAACATCCTGGTGTATTCAAAGAATAAAAAGGAGCATGAGGACCACCTAAGGGTTGTGCTACAATTGCTCAAAGAACATAAATTATATGCCAAGCTCAGCTAGTGCGAGTCTTTTCAAACTTAGGTTCACTACTTGGGTCATGTAATCTCAAAGGAAGGAGTGGTTGTGGATCCATGGAAGATAAAAGCAATAATGGAATGGACTACACCCCAGAATGTGTCAGAGGTCATATCATTTATGGGGTTGGCCAATTAATAGCAAAGATTCACTCGAAATTCTCAAGAATTGGACATCTCATCACTGCGTTGCAAAGAGAATGAGTAAAATTTCAGTGGACTCTTGAATATGTAGTAAATTTTGAATAATTCAATAGTTTAATCATTTGTGCATCTATATTAAGAATAAATGACCTATGAAAAGGATTTTGTTGTTTCCACAAATTCTTGTAAGGGAGGAATTGGTGAAGCCCTGATGCAGAAATGACACATGATATGTAATGAATCCTAAAAGTTGAATGAGCATGAAAGGAACTATGTCACCCACGATTTAGAGATGGAATCCATTGTGTAGGCACTAAGAATGTGGAGACATTACCTATTGGGGAGGATTTTCGTATTGATGAAATGTTTGTTTGACCAACCTAAGATAAGTGTAAGAAAATCCAGGTGGTTGGCTTTGATAGTGAATTTGATTTCAAAATCAAGCGCATCAAGGGAAAAGAGAATAAGGTGGTAGATGCACTAAGTAGAAGTGTGCATGTAGTTCACCTAGCATCCATAAGAACCTACTCATTTGACCTCAAAGAGAGAATTAAATAAGGGATGATAAATGATGAGAATCATCAATATGTGGAGAAATGTTGGAAGGAACAACTAGGCAAATCCAACTTAATGATGAAGGGATCCTAGTATTCAAGAACCATAGAGATGTGCCCAATACCAAAGAATTAAGGAAGCTCATCATGGATGAATTCCATAAAATACCTTACTCAGGTCAGCCTGGATATGAAAAGATAATGAAAATCATGAAGAGCTCATACTTTTCTCTAGGAATGAATAAGGATATTCCCGAATACCTTACAAAATGATTGGAATTCCAACAAGTGAAGGTAAAGTATAGGCACCCAATCAAACTGCTACAACCAATTCCAATTCCAAAATGGAAATGGAAGGTTATGTCATTGGACTTTATTAGAATATTTCCCAAGAAAACTAGACATCATGATGCTATCATGGTGGTAATGGGTAATTTGAGCAAGGTGGCTCACTATATAGCTATCAAGTCTACTCATAAGTCAATAGATATAGTTTGGATCTTCATGAAGGAGATATTCAGGTTGCATGGAGAACCCAAAAAGATAATATCAAATAGAGATGCCAAATTTACTTCAAAACTTTGGACAACGTTGTTTGATGGCTTTAGAACTTAGTGACCTTTCAACACCACTTACCATCCTCAAACCAATAGTCAAACCAAAAGGGTAAAAAAAATATTGGAGGACATGTTGAGGATGTATGTTATGCATTAGCCAAAAAGGTGGGAAGACAACCTTCTACTAGTATAATTTGCATACAAAAATGGATACCAAGAGTCATTGGCAATGAGCCCTTTTGAGGCACTTTATGGAAGGAAATGTAACACCCCTAGTAGTTTGGGTGATCTAGTGAATATAGTACTTTTTGGGCCATAATTTCTAAAATAAATGGAGCAGGAAATGATTAGGATCAGACAAAATTTATAGGTTGCTCAAGATAGGAAAAAAAATCTATGCATACCAATTGATATTACAAATAGAGTTTCAAGTGGGAGAGCATGCTTATGTCCATATTAAGACAAAGAAAAGCTCATAAAAAATGGAATCTTGTGCTAGGTTGGCACCCAAATATAGTAGACCATTTCAAATTTTGGAAAGAGTGGGGCCAGCGCCCACATATTGACCTTACCACCCACACTAAAAGATGAAAATGTTTTTCATGTTTCCTTGCTTAAGAAATATGTTCATGACACTAATCATGTTGTTGACTAGTCTGTGATATAGGTGGAACTAGAGGGAGAGTTCTAAATATAACCACGACACATCTTGGTATGAAGAGATCACACTCCAGAAAAGAACAATAAAACAAGTCAAGGTGCAATGGAAGCACTTTAAAATTGATGAAGCCACTTGAGAGATAATTGAGCAAATAAGGGTGCAATACCCATATTTTGTTTGTCGAATAAAGAGATGTAAGAGATAGTATAAATCTCAGTGTTTTTGTGTTTATGCTAATAAGAACACCGAGGATGTATTCCATTTAAGGGTGTGGGGTTTGTGACACCCCTATTACTTGTTCCCTTGATTTTTGTAATATAATAATGTAATGGCCTAAAGAGTGGGACCATAGATCCATGATCTAAGAGGGAAGATGAAGGATGAACCATAATGGGATTAGTTGGCACCTTATATTATCTTTATGGTGTAAATAATTAGAAATAAAAGAAGAGGAAGAGTAAAACAGGAACATGAAGAAACCTTAGGGAAATAATAAAAAGGTAAATGCATAACAATATGGGGTTGGATCTCTTCTTGGTGGAGCTCATGAGAAAAGTTAAAAAGAGATAAGCAATACAAAGGAGTATCATCTCAGACAAGGATATTATATTTTTCAATGCATTTTGGACTATGTTTGTGGGAGAATATAGACACTAAGTAGGATAGATCTAAAAGGTTTCATCCATAGACTATGGGAAGACATAAATAGTCAACAAGACTTTGGTGTAGCTTTTGATGGGTTATAATCAGAAGCATCCAACACCTAGGGTAAAATATGATCTATATACAAAACTCTTATATTATAGTGGTCTGTACTTCTATTGGTAAGTCAACTTATGAAACATGCTTTAAACATTTTTCACCTTTATCCTTGGATGCTATATATGGTCAAGAAGTAGGAGGGAGAAAGGACATCACAAGAGATGCATTGAGATAAGAAGAGAATTATTGAGAAGACTAGGTAAATCCACTTACAAATGTAGGAGATGTTAAATAAGTCACAAGTAAAATTATAAGGCTAGACATTACCAACATAGAATAGAGAGGACACTTATAGTGGGAAACAAAATTTGTTTATAGTTGCATAAGGAAAAACTATAGGGTCTTGGTGAAAATATTTAGGATCTATGGTATAGTCCTTTAGAGGTATTGGAAAAGGTGGGAGATAGTGCCTACAAACTTAGTTTACCCTCATACATGTGCATTTACTTAGTAATGAATGTGGATGATCTCAAACTCTGAGTCTTCCATGTTGGATTAGGAAGCAGACTAATCCTAAATTCCATAGAGGACTTAGCACCATATGCTCAGGTAGAGTTGGTATAAGACACAAATTTGTTGTTATGAACTTAAAGTCATAACAATTAAATAAAATATTAAAATATTATTTAAATAAAAAAATTATTAATTATAATCAATTAATTAGCAAATAATTAGTTACATGAAGAGACATCAATCCCCAAGGGACATGTCTCTCTAATTAGGCATTGCCAGTCAACTCCTATTTAAGGAGCGCCACCTCAGCCTTGTAAACATCATTCTTTTTTTATCAATATATATAAACATATTACATTCAAAATTTACCTTGTGTTTTATTATCAGTCTATAGTAATTTAGAATTAAATTTCTAACAGTGGTAGCGGAGTTGAAGCCATCTAGTGATGCGCAAGACAGTTTGCTAGCCGTCAGGCCTTACGGCCTCCAATCCTCTTCCAGCTCCATGGTTGTTGCTACAAGAACTATTGGAATCCCTGTGCTCTGTGGAATAGATGAAAAACATCATGGGGAGAAAATTTAGTGTGGTCAATTGAGCATACGCAAACTAAAACTGCCAACCACCGTACCATCGCAGGTTTTCTAAATTTTCGTCGATTGCATTTGTGCTACAGTCGAGGTTTGATATCCACGTAGAGGGTTGACCTGTGACCCACCATCGATTGTTGTGGCCAAGTTGGGCTGCAGTCGTGGTTGATATTCGAGCTGAGGGTAGGGTCAACTGTCGAGGACCAGGAAACGTGATCGTTCAGTGGAGTGGGGTTAATTAAAATTAATCAAACCATATGTGATAAAGTTATAATTATATATAATACATACGTATATAATATATAATCACATAAAAATTATATATATATATATATTATAATGTAAATAAATTAAATTCTTTATTAATAATAAAAAGAATATTATTATTAATTATACTTAAAAAAAAAAAATTGGGTCTTAAAAAAAAATCAAAACAAAATTACGAGCGACAACAACGACGTTATGAAAAATATCCAAGAGGACATCATTAGGCTAAATAAATACCTGTATAACGTCGAGAAGTCAGTTAGTAAGCAAGTCTAGATGGGCAACGATATCTCTTACTTAAAAAACTTGATGAGCTTATGCTTCAAAGAGATCGATCCACCTTCAGCTACACAAAGTCCCAAGACTCCAGAAGGGGAGACTTCTCTAGAGCATGACTTCCTGAGGCGTGAGAAGCAAAAAATACCCCAAATTCACTTCGAAGGAAGCCAATATTATACTCATTCTTCCAGAAGGAACCATCTTAAAATGAAAAATGAATTACCGAAGTATGATGGTAAGAACTTTAAAGGCGTCGCTGTATGGGTGAATAAGATGGATGCAATTTTTTTAGCAAACCCTCTGCTTGACAAACAAGACAAATTCATGACTGCATCCAACTACTTAGAAGCAGAAGCGTATGATTGGTTTTTGTGGTGGTCGTCTAAATGCACAAGTTGCTCATTCAATTGGAAAAACATTAAAAACACTATGTTGAGCACTATCATTATCCCCATAACAAGACAGAAATGGAATGCTTAATACAAGACTTTTTGAAGCAAGTAATCATTACGAAGAGAAGAAGTCCATACCCTGCACCTGTAGTATTAGTCAGAAAGAAGGATGGATCTTTCTGATTATGTATAGATTACAAAGGCTTAAACAAAATCACTATTAAACATAAGTTTTTGATTTTGTTCATTGATGAAATGCTAGATGAATTACATGGTGCAGAATATTTTTCCAAGTTAGATCTAAGATCAGGCTACTACCAAATACGAGTAAGTTTAGAAGACGTTGAAAAGACAGCATTCAGGATTCATGAAGGGCATTACGAGTTCAAGGTCATGCCATTTGGATTAACAAATGCACCAGCCACCTTCCAAGCAACCATGAATGAGCTTTTTAATCCTTATCTTAGGAAGTTCGTATTAGTTTTCTTCGATGATATTTTAGTCTATAGTAAGACGTGGAAATAACATCTCAAACTCCTAGAAGAAGTGTTGTCTGTTTTGGAAAAGAACTAGTTTTACACCAAGCTATCAAAATGTACGTTTGGGCAGAAAAAAGTTGAATACCTAGGTCATGTTATATCAAGGGAAGGAGTCCAAGTGGATCCCAACAAAATCAAGGCAATCAAAGAATTGCCCAAACCTAAGAACATATCTAAGTTGAGGGGATTTTTGGGTTTAACCATGGTATTACAGAAGATTTATAAAACACTACACACATCTAACAACACCCCTGACAAATTTGTTAAATAAAATGCTTTTAAGTGGGATGACCAAGCAGACAAGTGTTTTGAGAAATTAAAGGAAGTGATTTCAACCACACCAGTACTAGCAACTCCTGACTTCACCAAACCGTTCGTAGTCGAATGTGATTCTTCTGGGTACAAAATTGGAGTTGTATTGATGCATGACAACCACCCTATAGTATTTGAGAGCAAGAAACTTAATAAATGAAAAGGCTTAAAATCAACATACCAAAAGGGGATGCTCACCATCATACACGCTTTGATGAAATGGCACCAATATTTTCTTGGAAGTAAAATTTCAATCTGAACTGACCACAATAGTCTTCAATTTTTACTTCAGCAAAAGACATTATCAACAGAACAACAGAAGTGGATGGAGAAGTTGTCAACTTTCAATTTATAAATATTACACAAGAAGGGAAAGGAGAATGTCATAGCTGATGCACTCTCATGTAAAGATGACGATCACAAAACATGTGCCACTATGATAGTTGTTCCGGAATGGTTGGACAAAATATGATCTGAATATGCCAAGGATAAGGATTGTGACTTTGTGATTAACAATATTAGTTAGTGTACCAACTTCGAGTGGAAAAATGACATCTTATGGTACAATGGGAGAATTTACGTAACACCCGCATCCAATTTAAGGTGAAAATACAAAAGGAGTCTCTCAATTCACCAGCAGTCGAACATGTCAGATTCTACAAGACTTACTACAACATCCGACAGTCATTCTATTGGAAGGGTATGAGCAAGGAAATTTAAAAATATGTTGCAAAATGTGATATTTGTCAAAGAAACAAGAGCGAAAATGTTCCAACTCCAGGATTGCTACATCCACTACACATTCCAAATCAGAAGTGGGAGGAGATTTCGATGGATTTTATTGAAGGACTACCTTCATCTGACGGAAAGGATAAAATATTTGTAGTAGTCGACAAGCTCACTAAATATGCGCACTTTATGGCTATTAAAAAGACTGACACAACTAAACAAATCGCTAATGTGTTTTGTGAAAACATTTACAAACTACATGGGTTTCCTAAAGTCATAGTCAGTGATAGAGATGTTAGGTTTAAAGGGAAGTTTTGGAAGGATTTTTGCCATCAAGTAGGAATATACCTTAATATGAGTTCGGCCTATCACCCCCAAGCAGATGGGAAAACTGAAATTGTTAATAAATGCTTGGAAACATATCTTCCTTGTTTCGTTACAGATAAACAAAACAAATGGACATAGTGGCTACACTTGGCAGAATGGTGTTATAATATTGCATACCACACGTCAACTAAGATGACATCCTTCCAAGCCTCATATGGTTACGAGCCACCTAGGTGGAAGGATTTTGCACTTCTTGATTCTAGGGTACCAACAGTTAAAGACCACTTAGGAGAAAGTCCAAGGATCATCAACTTACTAAAAGAAAATCTAACCATGGCCCATAATAGAATGAAACAACAAGCTGACCAACACCATTCTGAAAGAGAGTTTGAGGAGGGAGATTGGGTCTTTGTTAGACTTCAACATTATAAGCAACTATCACTAAAACAATAAGGGAAGAATAAATTGTCACCTAAATATTATGGACCGTACCAGATAATCAAAAAGATAAGTAGTGTAGCTTATGGGTTAAAGTTACCGGAAAATTGCCGAATCCATAATACCTTTCATGTATCAAGTCTCAAAAAAGTATTAGGGCAAAACCAAACAGCACAAACGGAAATACCAGAGATCGATGAACAAGGAAGAATAGTCCTTGAACCTGAAGGTATACTCGCTACCCGAGAAAAGGTTTTACGATCTAAGAACATAAAGGAATACCTCATAAAAAGGAATATTTATCTTGGGAATCAAAACATTCGTGCATCAACACCCAGGCCTACCTATGCTTTGAGGACAAAGCATCTTAAGGGAAAGGCAATGTTATGAATTTAAAGTCATAACAAGTAAATAAAATATTAAAATATTATTTAAATAAATAAATTATTAATTATACATCATCATAATTAACAATAATTAGTACATGAAGAACATCATCCCAAGGGACATGTCTCTTTATTAGCAAGGTCAGTCAATCCTATTTAAGGAGCACCGCCTTAGCCTTGTAAACATCATTCAACTTTTATCAATATATATATATAAACATATTACATTCAGAATTTACTTGGTATTTTATTATCAGTCTACAGTGATTTAGAATTAAATTTCTAACATTTGTAGAAGACATCCATAAAAAATAGAGGTAACACAATCTTTCGCAAATTGGGCTGAAAGGAAAACTTCAATGCAGAAAATTGGTATTCCAAGAAGAAGGAAGAGGAAAAATTTCCTCAATTAATCATTTAGTAAATCTTTTGGGGATTAAAAACCTCCATATATGGGGAGATGTGATGAGCATTATATTATTTATCATCTATATTGATGCTTTCAAAGTGGGGAAAAAAGGTAGGAATCAACTTGCATAGTTTTCTTAATAGCAGGTCTGAGTTTGGAAATTAGGATTTGAAACTGTCTAGAGTCATTTTAAGGCATCAAATGGAATTTTTTTGGGTCAAACATTGCTCAGATTTGGCTTGGACCCTTTGAAGTTGATTTGCAGTCATAGGCCTTACCAACATTGTGAATCACATCAATCATCACTCATAAGCAAAAGTTATGCCTCTTTCAATTTGACCCACCATGTTATGAGAGCATGTCATATTATCACTTATTACTCATGCATTTTAGGCTAACCACCTATGGACTTTCAAGAAGATTCTAGAAGATCCAAAACCATAATTTTAATCAAAGATTGAGGATATAAAAATCTCGCCCCTAGGAAATATTAAATCTAAAGCCACTAAGAAGAAATGTTAATTCAACAATGCATTAGGAGTGAGAATTTATGTAGCAAAACAGGAGATAATGTTCTATAGTAGCCTTATAAACCATAGGTATTAGGCAACTCCATAGAGAGTACATCTTTATTTATATTTGCATATTTCCATATTAGAGAAAAGATAAAAATTATCTACACCTTCTAGCTAAGTTCTATCACATAAATTTTCCAATATTATTTTAATGTTATTTTTTAAATAGTGTACTTCTAATTTTTTAAATAAATTAATTTAATTTTTTAGTAAAAAAATGAATATCTTATAAAATCTGTTGTGGTGAAGTATTCCAATGTAGTGGATAAAATAATACAAACTAACTTCATATGTATATTATTCTAATCATTAAGAAAATATGGTTAAAAGATTGTTTAAACCCTAATTATATTTAAGCCGCTATTGACGATGAAAGTGAAAGATTGAAATTGGTGTAACCTCAAGGACATATATTTACACCGCTATTAACGATGAAAGTGAAAGATTGAAATTTATTCCATTCATGATCCATTTACAGATTGTGAAGGCTAACCAGATCATGTTCCAGGTGGCCACACGCTGATATCCAAATTATATGCAAAAACTTATGTGCATTCAGATTTGTGGCTACACATTGTTTCGGCAGCAAAATCAGAACCCTACAAAACATACGAGGATTCTTTGGAAAATGAAATGTCCACTGAGCACGATGCAGACGTTAACCACCTGAGTCATTTCATCTCATCTCATTCTCATGTTGAAACAACTGGACTCGACGCACCTCTCAATTCCCCATTTTGCCAATGATTTGCCAGAATTTATCTTTTTGGGATGATTTTCTTTGATTAGGAGGAACTAGGTTATTTTGGGATGATGATGACACCGTGGCCCTCCTTACCATAATATAACGAGAATCATGGGGACTCGGTCCTGGCTAACCACAGTAATTTCGCAGGGTTGTCTGCCGAAAGCAATAATGCACTGAAATTTTCGAAACACGATGGCTGACTCGTTTAAAAAAAATACACGGGCATGCATATCCATAACCATTGATTGCTGAGTCGTTTAAAAAAATACATGTACATGCATATCCAAAACCATTGATGGTTGACTCGTTTAAAAATAATACATGGGCATGCATATCCATAACGATTCCCTTAATTTTAAATGGCGAAGTAGAGAAATGCTCAAGTACGTCCAATGTACGTTGTACTTTTATGTGTATGTTTGTATTCTTGAAATATTAAGCCAATATAATACCGAGGAAACATAGCTTTGATTATGTCATACCAATTTAATTTTATCACTTTGATTTTCATTTTGTCACTTTGATGTTGATCAAAATTATAAAAAACTATCCGCCTTTCCAACCTTGGCTAATTACATGGACTATGCATGTTACGCGAGGTTTTGACTGATATTGAATTTAGGTAAAGTATTTTTTTTTTAAGAAATTATAAGAGAAAATCAGAGATAACACAGTGAAACACATAAAACACAGAACTTGTTTTCATTTGATGGCTTGAACAGGTTTTTATACACAGCAAGGAAGATTCTGGAGTTCGGTGGGGAAGTGGCTTCATTAGGAAGCTGTCCATTCTTCAATGTGTCCGCCAAATCCTCCAGATCAATCTAGCAGCTGCATTAATGGCAGGTGGTTGGAATTAATATCTTCCAACACTCCCCCTTAATTCCAACCATATGACAAATATACTATAGCACAATATACAAGACACTATACTCTTAATTGTCATGCCTGCTAGTCTAAGTCTCAGCTAGGCTTACAATATAATCTTGATTTTCTACAACACATAACTTACTTCTACAAAACTCAAATTTTGCTTTCCTAAGAGGCTTAGTGAATATGTCAGCTACATTCTCACTTGTATTATAGTACATTAGAGAAATTTCTTTTGATTGGACCTTTTCTCTTACAAAATGATATTGTGTCTATATGTTTTGACCTTGCATGACATACAAGATTGTTCCTCAGTTTGATGGTGCTTTGATTATCACATCTGATCACTGTTGGTTCTTGTTGACCTTCACCAACATGTTCAAGTATTCTTCTGAGCCATATAGCTTCACAGGTGCCATTACATGATGCTTTATATTCTGCTTTAGTTGCAGACAAGGAAACTGTTGCTTGCTTCTTACTGCTCCATGATATAGCTCCTGATCCTATATTGAAGATGTATCTAGTGGTGCATTTTCTGTCATATGGATTTCCAGCCCAATCAGCGTTAGAATGACCTGTCAATTCAACATTACAAGCATTAGTATATTCAATACCAAAATTGATAGTTTCCTTTAAATATCGAAGGACCCTTTTGTAATGATCCAGTGGCTTTCGTGAGGCTTAGCCATGAATTGACTAAGTATGCTTACTGCATAAGCAATGTCTGATCTGGTAGTAGTGAGATAATTCATACTTCCCACTAATTGTCGATACAATGTTCCATTCACCTCTTTTGTTCCATCATCACTTCTTAATTTGATATTTTGTTCCAATGGAGTACTCACTACTTTACATCCATTCATATGAAATCTCTTTAGTACTTCATTTGTATATTTGCTTTGTGTGATTAAGGTTCTTCCATCATTTCTCCATACTTCAAGACCTAGACAATAGTGCATCTCACCAAGATCCTTCATCTCAAATTCCTGTGATAACTTCATTTTTATATCTGTAATTAATTTATCAGCACTCCCTCTTATTATTAGATCATCAACATATATAGAAAGTAATACTATATCCCTGTTTCTGTCTGTCTTGACATACAAATTAGGATCATTTTTACTCTTTTTAAATCCTTGCTGAAAGAGGAATTTGTCAATTTTCTCATACCAATATCTAGGGCCCTGTTTTAGTCCATATAAGGCCTTTTTTAACTTGCATACAAGATGTTCTTGTCCTTTCTTTACAAATCCTTCTGGTTGAACAAGATAAATCTCTTCTTTTAAGTCACCATTTATAAAAGTTGACTTTACATCTAATTGATGTAGCTTCCAATCATATTTAGTTGCCAATGTTATCATTATTCTGATTGTATTCATTTTTGCAACCGGAGCAAAGGTATCTTCATAATCTATTCCTTCTTTTTGTGAATAACCTTTTGCAACCAATCTTGCCTTATACTTGTCTATATTACCATCTGCATTAAATTTTGTCTTGTACAACCATTTTGATCCTATAAGGGTTTTATTTTTAGGTAATTCTGTTAATTCCCAAGTTTCATTTTTCATTATAGAATCATATTCTTCTTTCATAACTTCCATCCATTCTTTATGATTTTTGGCTTGTTCATAATTTAAGGGCTCAAAAACAGTCATTACTTGAGACATTAAAGCATAATCTTTATACCTGATGGAGGCTTGAATTTGTCGTGTTGACCTTCTTAGAGGTTCATTACTTTGTGGAGTATCTTCTCCTTTTCTTCTCTATGGAGTGCCTTCATTTCTTTGTGGACTTTGATTCCTTGATGTGTCTTTTGGAATGTCCATGTGTTCTAGTTCTTGAGTTGATTCCACAACTTCTTCTTCTTCTTCCTTAAAGCTTTCATAAGAAGACTGCCATGTATTTTGTTTATCTTCTTTTATTTGTTTATTTACATGCTCATGAAATATAACATCTCTATTTGCAAAGACCTTGTGAGTACTTGCATCATACATTTTATATGCTTTTTGATCAGTGCAATATCCAATAAAAATACATTTGATGGCTTTTCCATCTAACTTTCTCTATCCTCTTTAGGAATATGAGAAAAGGCCTTGTAGACAAATATCCTTAAATGACTAACTTTAGGTTTAAAACCATAAAATGCTTCAAATGGTGTTTTGTGCTCAAGATACTTAGTAGGGATTCTATTTTTAAGATATACAACTGTATTAATGGCTTCAGCCCAAAACATATTAGAAAGTCCTTTACTTTTTAACATACTTCAAGCACATTCAACTAATGTTCTATTCTTTCTTTCAGCTACTCCATTTTGTTGACGTGTATGTGGTATTGTAAATTGTTGCATAATTCCATTTTGTTTGCAATATTTGATAAAAACTCCTGAAGTGTACTCACCACATTTATCTGATCGAAGAATTTTAATGCTCTTTCTTGTTTGCTTTTCAACCATATTCTTGAATTCTTTAAAGTATTCAAACACATCACTTTTGTTTCTTATAAAGTATACCTAGGTGTATCTAGTGCTATCATCAATAAATATAAGAAAGTAATACGCTCCACCAAGTGACTTAGTTTGCATTGGACCACATACATCAGTATGCACTAGTTCAAGTATTTCATGTTTTCTTCTATTTTTATGCATAGGAAATTCTTCCCTATATTGTTTTCCTAGTGCACAACCTTCACATTCAAAGTGTTCACCCTTAATAATTGGAAGACCTTCTACCATCAATTTCTTTTGTAGTAACATTCGGTAATTATGATTTAAGTGTCCATACCTTTGATGCCAAAGTTCTACAGTTGGCATCCCTGTTGATGCCAAAGCTTGATGCCCATTCTTCATTGCATCCAACTTGTATAAGCCTCAAACTCTCATTCCTTTTGCAACAACTTTGTAGTTGTCCCGCACATCCTTTACCAAACAATGTGATTTCACAAATTCAACTTTTAAATGTTGAGCTGTGATAGTAGACACTGAAATTAAGTTCTTCTTTAATCCAGGAACATACACCACATTTTGAATTTGTTTTTCTTGTACATTAGGCATCATAACACTTATATTACCATATCCTTTAATTTCATGTGATCTATTATCTCCTAAACAGATGTGTCCACCATTATTGATTTCATGATAAGTATCAAACCAATCTCTTTTGCATAACATATGGATTGATGCACTAGAATCTATAAACCAAGCATTATCATCATCAGTTTCTGCTGATAAAGCAGCATTGGACACAAACAATTTAAGATTGCTAACATCTTGACTAATTGCTTCATCTTTATCAACATAATTTCCTGAATGCCTTCTTTGTTTAAATTGATCAGACCTCCTTTTCATACAATTCTTAGCAAAATGACCAGGTTTCCCACAGTAATAACACACATCATCTCTACTTGATTTGGCATTTGTCCTTGGGGGTACCTGAAAATCATTTTACCTATGGATTTTTGCCTTTATTTTTCTCCCACTGTTTGCCTTTGAACGACTGCTTCCCTTTGGCCATCAATGCCAAATCTGAATTGGGAGATTTCTGTTTAAGGATTCTTCTCCACTCTTCTTTCTGCATAAGTATACCTGCCAACTCATCAAAAGTAGGAGCCTTCTCTCTAGCTCAAAGACTAGTTATAAACATTTGATATTCATCAAGAATTCCAGTTAATGTCACAGTAACCAAGTCTGTACTAGATATTGATTCACCAATGTCACCTAATTTATTCTTTAGATCTTTAATTATAGAAATGAAATCACTAACACTTTCATTTTATTCCATCTTAATTGAAAGAATCTTACTCTTTAAATACAATATTCGATTTGTAGTCTTCGTCTCATACAAATTTTTGAGAGTGTCTCATGTCTCCTTGGATGTATCGCACTCTCTAATGTGTGGAATAATGTTGTCCTTAACCGTCATCCACAGAAGCACCTTTGCTTTGTCTTCCCATCGCTCCCAATCTTGAATTGCATCATCTATGGCTTGAGGGGACACTGGCTTAACTTCAGCTCCTGACACAATCGCCCATGTATATTGCTTTCCATCAAAGTTTGCAACTTAAACTTCCAATTAGCATAATTTTCACCATCTAACTTGTTAGATTCAGATAAATAAGATTATCCCAATATATTAGCCATTGTTAATAAGCTTATGAATCCTTAAGTACTAACCACCAAGATACATTTTTTTTTTTTTACAAATATAAATCCTCAAGCAAAAATTTTTATCCAATATTATTGGATAATATGGTTGCCTTCTTCTTTCTTCTCTCTCTCTCTCTTTTAAAATTTTTTTTTTTATTACTTTGGAATTTAATTGAAACCCTAAATAAAAACCCTCACATAGAGAAGTATGTTTTTAAATATATTCTAGCTAAACTTAACCAGACAATCACTACCATCAGTTTAGCATTCCATTCAATTTTAGGAACTTCCATTAAAGATAATTACCAGCCTCCGCTCTAAAAGCATTATGCGGAAATTCAATTAAAAGAAAACTCCTGTGACTAACAACCTAAACAACATACTTTGCTGTGTAATCTGCAGACAGTCTGCTTTCCCCACCATTTGTAGACACGTGCAAGATAAATAGATTACTATTATAACAAAACATATAGATCCACACCACATTCTAAAATGTACGCTTAAAAAAACATCAAGAGCTTGATACAAAAACAGTTTTTCCTTACAAATTTGGATTTGAATTGAAACCTTAAAGAGAAACCCTCTTCACTGATCTATTATGTAAATATCAAACAACACTGAAAGAAACTGAATTGTTGATGAAAAACTTAGGACTTAACACACAAAACTTAGAAATTCAAATGGATGCTTGTCCTTCTTGACAGCCATTTTTGTTGCAGAAGCAGCTCAACGAACAGCTATACCCTTCTCCCTAATCGATTTACATCGTTGCCTTAGTAAACTTCTTTCTTCAGAACTTAACACAACATAGATTATAAAGAAAAAAATTTGACGGAGTCATGCTCTAGTCAAAATGACAGAATCTTAACCACGATACAAAACACCATAAGCCAAAAAAATGATGGACTAATAACACCAAGCAACTGGTGAGAGTTTAGTTTTCCCTCACTGCACCAGCACAAACTTATGCATAGCTACCCTCCACGCTTCCGTTGTGCCACAACTCATTCTTCTCACACCTCCAGTCTCTCTGGAACACACCCTCTCAGAAGAACCTTGCAGCGCTCAACCTCACCTCTCTCTGATACCAAATCAGAGATAACACAGTTAAACACATAAAACACCGATCTTATCTTAATTTGATGGCTTGAACATGTTTTTATACACAACAGGGAAGCTTCAGGAGTTCAGTGGGGCGGTGGCTTCTCCAGGAAGTTGTCCATTCTCCAATGTGTCCACCGAATCCTCCAGATCAATCTAGCAGCTGCATTAATGGCGGGTGGTTGGAATTAATATCTTCCAAAAGAGAAATTATTGGTCAATGAGTTTTGAACCAACATGTGTGTTTCATTATAACAACCAAATGTGAAGTGATAAAAAATAAAATGTTTTTCTTTTTCTTTTGTAAGTTTAGTAGGACTTCTTTATCATGTCTATCTTCCCACCTCAACGAGATGATGAACCACACTGGTTGCTTCGAAAGGCGTAGGCCAACAATTTTTGTTATGTGATTTCTACCAAAAGCTTTACTCAATTCATTATAGATCCCAAAAACTTAAATACGGTTATTGAATTTGTCAATATTTCTTGTCTTTCCTTATTTTTTAATTTACACTTTTCACATGGAACATCATAGCATGGTTAAACAATATCTGACTAATGAAACAACAAATGCATTGCCACTATCTTATTGCATTGTGCATTTATTAGTATTTAATAAATGCATGTAGTTGCAGACAAGTTAACATCACCATCAAAATGTGAAGGGTGTGGGAACTCCATGCACCATGGGAAACGAAATACAATTCTACCCCTGCCTTGGAATAGGCTTTCACCGACACTGGAGACGTGATGGTATTTGCAGAGTTTTCCAGTTTATTGTGACTAGTTAAACTTCTATTATTTCACTATTGTGTGGATAATTTTAACTTTTGTGCAGTAGTCCAGCTTATTGTGCGGACCCGTCACCCCATAGCTCCGCAAATTGAGTTCAATGTGCTGAGGCCTGCACAATGAGCTGAAAGCCAAGCCCACTCCGCATAGTGAAAGCAACATATGAGGCCAAACTTCGGTGTGTCCTCCCTGGCGTAAAAAATATGAAGATAGTCAACCCTTTTGCAGTAACTAATATGAGGATACTAATGACAGTTGTAACCACTATTGCATGTCGATTTTTAGAGTAATGTGGGGTTTACCGTGTGAAGAAATACTATAAAGGGCTAATGTTTATTAATATAAACTATGATTTATTATACTGGGTAAATAATTAAATGTTTAAAAAGAGTAAAATGGATTAGAAATTCAAATATTTAAATCCAAAACATTCAGGTCGAAATAAAGTTGCATTCAGTTGTTGAAAATTCTCATGCATAAGGTCATTTTCTGCGAAAGGCAGGTTTCAAAATTTATCATTGATGCTTCGTTTGTTAGAATTAATAGAGAAAGTTAGCTTTTTTTTAGATTTGGTTGTTTGTTGTTGTAGGATAGGATTGAGACCCTTTTTGTTTAGGTCTAAGATCTTATTATTTAATGAGTGGTTCAAACCACCCTGTTTATGTGCTAGTTTATATGTAATAGGTCTTTGTGTGAATGCATGTAGAGCGTTTTTCAAGAGGCAATGTCCAGGTGCAGTCTCTCACCTGAGAGATGCCCAGTTTGATTAATAAATCTGATTCTTCATTTTTATCATCATAACAGAGCTTCAGGATTGTGAAGGAAAGTGAAAGTGCTTGGGTGACTGAGAATTCCTATAGTGTGGCCCATAGTGGTAGTGGCGGAGAAAGTTTTTCATTGCTTGATCAACGCACATTGTGGCTCATAAAATGCGCTTTGCTCTGTTGACCAACGCACTTCCTCCACAGAAAACCACATTGTTTGTTGGTTGTGAAGTGTGCCATCGAAATTTGAAGTCTCTTGAAGCCCTCAAGGCTGAAGTGTGTAGCTTCATTGCAATCTGTTGATCATGGTGGCAACTTCATGCTAGTGAGCTGCGGAGTGTTGGCTATATGCAAAGCAAGGTATTTGAAGGCCAGAGTGGTGTTGCCAAGGCCAAAGGTCGGAGGATATTGTTACTCCCTTGTCCTCATTGTCTTGCAGCAAGGTTGAAGGTCTGTAGTTCAATTCTGCGTGGAGGCTGTTGTGGGAAAAGAGGTGCGATTTGGCCCTATTGGCAGTAGATTGTAGTGTTGTGTATGTGCTATGTCGACTGTAGGAGAAACAGAGGTGGAGTAGCCCGTGTGAGCAGTGGTTGTGTGGAGGTTGGGACTACGCTTCTAGGAGATTTCGTCACAAGTGCTGCCATGAATCCAGATTGGTGGCACTGTGTTCGTGGAGACGAGATCTACTAACATGGTCAAGGAGCCCACCATGCCTGGAGAAATGAGGCAAAGAGCTTGTGGTCAAGGAGTTTGTCATGTTTGGAGGAATCGGAAAGAAGAGCCGAAAACCCAAATCCAGTTGAGCAGTCTTCACGTCATCGCAGCAGCATTGCGGGTTGCATGCAAGTTATGAGGAAGTGAATCCCGTGGTCACAAAACTAAAGGTAGATTCATGTGAATCCTGGTGAGATCTATTGCCGATGAGATCTGTTGAGATATGTGGCATGGGAGAGGATGCCAAGTTTTTTTAAAATTCACTGAGATTTGTCTACTATGAGAACAACACAGATGTAAGTGGAGCCCATGGATGCCAAATTGAGCAGTGAAAAAGTGGATCCTAGTTTCCAGATTGCACCTGAATCTATGTGGTTGTGTGGAGCTTGTCCCTATGGCATGGAGTCATGAAGTAGGTTTTGACCATAGGGAGCACAGTGTTGAAGGTAGACCTTGGACAGTGTTAATCTGTGCGTTGATTGAGTGCCACTGTGCTACCGTGTGTGGTGTGGAGTTTCTCAATGAAAAGAGTTAGGAGCAATGTGAGCACAGTGAAAGGTTGTGTTGTCCATTTTAGAGCTCAGCCTAAGATTTGGACTTGATTTCTCTATTTTGAGGCATTGCTTGTTTGAGAGGATTTGATTCATTGATGTTGTTTGGAGGATCCGCAGAGCAGTTAGAAAAATTGAAAGAGGGTTTATCAGTGAAGAGCCATTAAAGATAAGGCACTCTAAGTGAAAATATATGGCAGGAAACCAACAACTCGTCGTATGTTAACAAATGAAGATTTACAGAACAATCCTTTGTGGTCGGAAGGGCCATTGGTTCATAACCTTTAAAATTATCTTGGCTCTTCAAGCTTCCACATTTCTTTAGACCTAAGTCGGGAGAAGTAAATTCCTGTAGAGGACAACATATAATATCACTATTTTCTTGGAGATGAAAGAGGCAATGGTTGCCCATATAAATCATTTTTTTGTTTGAGCACAGAGGACCTATAATTGGGCCCACCAAACCAGACAGTGAATAACTCTTGATAGGTTGTACTGATTCAAGTACTAAAAGTACTAGATTGTTGTTGAACAAAGGAGGAGAAATTTTGTATGATTTCTCTTCTTCTTAATCTAATTTTGTATGAATATTAGTATATATATTTTAAAAGCATTTGCGCATTTGTCTCTAAAGATGATCTTCCATCTCCTCATTTGTGGAAAGTGCTAGGAATAGTGCCAGTAAATGAAAATCCAAGGCTTTAGCTTGAATGCCCAAACGGTATGATGATTTCCTCCATCAAATTTACAAGCTTTGGTAATCTTGTAGGAGAGGTGTGTCTAGTGTTTCTCTAGCACGCTACAATGATCGCATATTGTAAGCTCAAGTAGTTTTTTTGGCTAGCTGGAAAAGAGCTACTTCGGGAGAGCCAATTGAGACGTGTTTTTTATTTTGCTGCTAACGAGAGTCCTCAAGGAGTGTTGGTGTGTTGAAGTAAATGCAGTGATGGGTCAACAAAGGAGGTTGAAAGAGTCTCGAAGAAAATTAAGGAGAAAGCATCAAGGGACATATGCAATATATTGTTTTGCTGAATTCGTTGAAGAGTTTCTACTTGATGTTGATGGAATTATAGCTGATCAAGTCAAGGATCATGATGCAGATTTAGAATTTGATGAAATTGTTAAAAGGATAATGCCAGATCTACCCTCTTTTTTAGGAATGAATTATGAAAGTTGGGCAACTCAAATGAAAACAACATTATGGAAGGTAAATTTATTGAATTATTTTGAAGATGCTATCAATTTAAACTATGATAGTGGAGATGTGTCAACATTATGTCTTATAACATCTGCATTAGATGAAAACATCATGTTCAACATACAACATGAATATGGTGAGATTTAAAATGCAAAAGTTTTGTGGGATATTTTAGAAATGAAGTAAAATTTGAATGAGGGAAAAGATGATGAATGTTTTTCTCTTGAAAATGATGATTGTGTTTTCAATCCCATGAATGATTATGAAACTGAACATGACAACATTTATGATGCAATGATGGGTGATGAATGTGTGCCTATAATTGACATTAAAACATGTGATGATGAAGAAACAACAATTATTGTAGAATCTGAATTTGTTTATGAAGAAAGCTTCCCTGATGCGACTTATGAAGTCAAATTTGATGAGATCTATGTATCTCATGATGAGTGGATCAATATGATGCATGAAAAGCATCTTATTGATGAGATGTTGTTCAGTGAGAAGAAAAGTCTATCTCCATATACAAATCAAATGCATGACAACATGTTTGGAGCAACAAAAATGAGTAAAGAGGTTGAAGGCATGAATCAACAAACTATGTCAAATGAGAAAGATGGAGAAATGACAACTCCCTTGAAGGAGCAGGAAGACAAGAGCCAATATGAATCTAAAATTGTTTTTAAGTGTGTAGATATTGGAATTCAAGAAGAAACAATTGAAAATTCCCAAGAACCTACAAAATTGAATGTTAGCCTACAATCGAGATCAAGAAATAGGAGGATAAGATTTTGAGTGTTTTGCCTTTGGGGTAAAAAACATAAAAAGGAGAAGCTCCATCACTACCTTATGGCAAGAAAAGTGAAGATGAAACTTCACCGACAAATGAATAAACATGGACTCTCAAGCAAGAAGACAAAAATGAAAGCTCAGTTACCGAGTTTTTTTATGTACTATTGTAA
>APFE030657684.1:0-23627 GCA_000404065.3 Pinus taeda
GAGAGTATTCGGTTGTGAGGCTTATGCACATGTACCAGATCAGCTAAGGAGAAATCTTGATAGTAAGGGGGAGAAGTGTGTGTTTGTTGGCTATTGTGATGAGTCAAAAGCATACAAACTCTATAATCCATCCACAAAGAAATTGATTGTAAACAGGGATGTGCAGTTCATTGAAGATGAAGCTTGGGATGGAAGCTTAGATAAAACAGTGAATGTGAAGACAATTGTGTCTCATGAAGAAGAAGAGGAAGGGACAACAGCAAATAATCCTTCCTTGGTGGTTCCTCCACCACAGCATATTCAGTAAACCACACCACAAGCTGGAATTCGAACAGCCTTAAGAGGTCAAGGCAGTGCTTCTTCAAGCACACCACAGGGATCTGAAATACCCTCAAGTTTGGATGAACTTCCAGCACACCAAGAAGACCAAGATTCAGAAATCTGAATGAGATTTATGAACAACGAGAGGTAAGTAACAATACCAGTCTGAATTCATTATTCGATTTATATTGTCATGTTGATGACCCAGTTCATTTTGAAGATGCTGTAAATGAAGATAAATGGATTGAAGCAATGAATGAAGAAATTGGTGCAATTGAAAAGAGTAACACATGGGAGTTGGTGGACCTCCCTGAAGGCAAAGATGCCATTGGAGTTAAGTGGGTCTATAAGACCAAAAGCAATGCTGAAGGCAAGATTGACAAGCACAAAGCAAGACTTGTTGTGAAAGGTTACAAGCAGCAACAAGGCAGAGACTATGATGAAACCTTTGCACCAGTAGCAAGGATAGAAACAGTCAGAACAATGTTGTCTATTGCAGCACAACACAAATGGAAGATTTATCAGATGGATGTTAAATCTGCATTCCTGAATGGAGTGTTGAAAGAAGAGGTTTATGTTGAGCAACCTCCAGGTTATGAAGTTGCTGGCCAAGAGCATAAAGTTTGCAAACTGAAGAAGGCTCTTTATGGGCTGAAGCAAGGTCCAAGAGCATGGTACAATAGAATAGATGCTTATCTGATTGATAATGGATTTGATAAGTGTGATGGTGAACCCACACTCTACATAAAGGAGAATGACGGTAAGATTATTATTGTTGTTTTATATGTAGATGATCTGATTTTTTCAAGTAATGATGCTTCTCTCATTGCTGATTTTAAAGCAGTCATGAAAAGTGAATTTGAAATGACTGACTTAGGCTTCTTAAGATATTTTCTTGGAATTGAAGTAGACCAAAGTGAAAATGGTGTTTTCATTTCTCAAGATAAATATGTAGAAGCTATGTTGAAGAGATTTAACATGCAGAACACCAAGGCAGCTGTGACTCCAACTGTAATAGGGCTGAAATTGACCAAAGAAGACATCAACAAGGATTTTGATCCAAAACTGTACAAGAGCATAGTTGGCAGCCTTATGTACTTGACTGCAACTAGGCCAGACATTATGCACGCTGTGAGTTTAATCTCCAGATTTATGGAAAGACCGAAAGAGACTCATTGGCAGGCAGCCAAGAGGATTCTAAGGTATGTGAATGGAACGAAGGGGTTTGGTATTTTATACTCATTTTCTGAAAGTTTCATGTTGACAGGTTACACGGACAGTGCTTGGGCTGGAAGTGTTGATGATAGGAAAAGCACATCAGGATATGTGTTTAATATGGGATCGGGAGCCATCTCATGGGCTTCCAAGAAGAAACCAGTTGTGGCTTTATCAAGAGCAGAGGCAGAGTATGTGGCAGCAACAGCAGCAGCATGCCAAGCAATGTGGCTGAGAAGAGTTCTCAGAGATTTGTGTCATGAACAATAAAATGGCACAACCATTTACTGTGACAATAGCTCGGCAATAGCTTTGTCTAAAAACTCTGTTTTTCATAAAAGAACAAAGCACATAGATACCAAATTTCACTTCATACGTGAATTGGTTAACAATGGTGAAGTTGTTTCGCAGCACTGCAGAACAGAGGATCAGCTGGCTGACATCTTGACAAAACCATTGCAAAAGAAATGTTTTGATCATTTCAGGAAATTCCTGGGTATGCAGCAGTTGAAATTAAGGGGGAGTGTTGGAAATTAATTCCAATTGCAGATATGATCTTCAGCAATTAATTTCAGATTGTTTGGTGCCGCAAAAGTCCACTGATATTTTGAAATTTAAATTCAGAATTAAATCCCCTGCAGACAACCGTCTTATTTTTGCCTGAAAAGTCATCACCACCTTCTGCAATAAATACAGAGATAAAGATCAGCAGATATTTTTCTTAGTTTATTGTTTAATCAGATTTTTATTCTTCCTATAAATGTAACGCACAACAGTCCTGTTTTTATGAGTGTAAGCAGAAAAGAACAACAGTTCTCTTTTTGTTTTTGAGCGAAGGTTAGAAGAACAAGTTTGTGTCTCTTCTGTAATTGCACAGCAGTGCTGAACCTGCGATTTTCTGAGATAGAAAATCGATTTCTGGAACTGAAGCGTTCCTCTTGTAACAGCTAAGTTTTCTGTATCAGTTTTGTTTACAGTTTATAAATACAAGTTTACTGTTTTGCTGATTTTCAGTTGTTGTTACACTAAGTGTCAAAAACACTTTGATTTCACTCTCTAAGTCTATTAGTGATTTGACGCCCCTTGCTTTAGTTGTTGTTACAGAAAGCGTCACTTTTCTTAAAGTGCCTTAGCGTCAAAAACAGTTTTCTGTTTTTTGCTGTGTTATTAAAAACAGAGTATTTTTCCCGTTGCTGCAACACCACGATTAGCGTTGCTGCAACACTGAACTGTGTTGCTGCAACACCGTTTCCAGCGAGCAGTTTTCTGTTTTTTCTGTGTTAACAGAAACAAAGTGTTATTTCCTGTTGCTGCAACACCGATTCCTATTGCTGCAACACCAAGTCCAGAGAACGAAATTTACAGTTTTCTGTGCAGAAACAGAGCAGTATTTTGTTGTCTGTTTGTTTAGGAATTTAGCAGAAAATTCCATCATATCAGAGAGTTGTTCTGGGATGTTTTGTGTTATGGAATTCACCATAAAATTCCATCATTTTATTGGGTACTAAATTTAGAATTAATTTATTATTATAAATTAAATTATTATTATTATTTGGGATGTGATTTTAAAATTAAATTATTATTGTTATTTATGATGAATTGGTTTGGGAATAAATATCTACTTTCTTATCAATGTTTTTTGGTGTTAAAATAAGACTTTAAATTGTCAATAATTTTTAGTTAGAGTGATTGAGATGGTGGTTTGTCATGTTTTCCACCGTGGTTTAAGGTTCTAGTGACATGACCATTCATAATAACACTTAAAGGATAGATGTCCAATTAGAGTCTCGGATCTTGGCCCCAATATTTGGTGGTATCAGACCTTTCAAGCCTTAACTTGAATTTTGTTTAGAATTATCTAGAAATATGGATAACCAAATTATGATAAAAAAAAATTACATTAAGAAAAAAAGGAGAGTTTAATGGCTAACTATATGACAAACCTTAGACAACTAAGAAGCCTTCAAGGTAAGTTTGAGCCATGAGGAGGTTGATCTCCCAATTAACTCACAAGTAATGAGTAATAATTTCTTATAGTATCTAATAATGTATGTAGATTTTTAGGTGTATGTCCCTTTTACAAACATTGAACACATTGTAAATTAAAATACAATAGTTATAAAAATCTTATGAAGAAAATTGTGTCGACTACCATTGATCCACAAGGATCTTGTTAGTGGAGCATGAGCGGAGTCTTGAGTGGTTCAAAGTTGAAGTGGTCTTCAAATGATCATGATCAATGAGGTCTTTAGCTTTATCAACATCGCGAGTGATCGTCGTCAACATTCAATGTCTAGTATATTCAGCTTCGCCACTCATGTCAATGGTTGGTATGGTTTTCACACTCTTCGAAGGATATGGTTTTTTACCTCGTTATGGACATCTGTTTGTCATCAATTCCACTCGGGTTTGGTTGTTGACATGTCTTTGTCATCATGTGATGTTGACAAATGTTGCTTTGTGACGAAGAGGTGTGCATGGGTTTTATTATGAAAATCAAAGTGATGTAATACATAAACCTAAGTCCTAAATCCTAATACACCTAAACCCTAACCTATACCTAATCCATGCAATAAAATGCATTAATCCTAAGTTTAAAAACCCATTTGGGTCATGTAATAAGCATTACGACACATAAACCATTGCAAAACCACATAAAGCATTACAATGCATTAAAAATGGCTCCAACCAGTGGCCTAACCATGCGAGCACCTCATCGTGACATCGGGCCGTTTGAGTGGACTCGGATTAACCGTCAGCGTTAACCGTTTCAGAGCCTCACCACACGGGGTTTTATAACTAATCGTTGTCATGTGAGCAGTGCACAATTAATGGTTGCAGATGCGGAAGTTCACGCCACAATGGATCAATGGTAACCATAGCATGTGAACAGACTTTATCTGCATAATCAGACTAACTGTAGCTCCTAAGAGCGCGGGCAGAGGAACTGTCGGCGAAGGTTGTCACATGCTGCAAAAAGATTGTGCCAGTAGGAGGAACCGTCAGAGATCATCCGCACGATGAAAACCTGCAGTTAGAACGTGATTGTTCACATGGTGTCCATCACCTTTTTCCACCTGGTTAGCAAACCGCCACCAGTTTTGTGCTTATCGAAAGTGTTGTTTTGGTTTTTTATTGTTAATATTCGATTAATGTAATGCCACCACCTTCTGACTATGCCTGAGGTGTCCCTAGTGGTTAGACTGAGTTGATTCATGCCTAAACTTAGCAATGGAGAGCTCAAATGAACCTAAAAAAAAAACTATAAATTCACCTTTTCCTCATGAAGAAGGGCATTAGAGAGGTTTTGGAGCTTAGTGTGGAGATTCTAGAGGTTACACGCAATTTTGTTTTCAGTGTAATAGGAGCATCCAGAGTCGAAATTGGGAACTGTCATAGACGTTGGAAAGCTAATTTAGAGAGATTTCTTGTGAAGGTGACCAGAAGTGCCTGCATGCAAAATCAATCTGCTTAATCGACCTCCTCACATTCAATCCTAATAAAGCGAACACCCATCTTGAAAGTGGACCCAGAGATATAGTCCATCACAGACGAACTCTATAATCAATATTGTTGTTTGGTATCATTGTGTTTTTGTTGCTTATTACTTTTTTTTACATGTTTCTTATGTTTTAATTATGTCCTCAATTCATCCCTTTTTAATCGATTCTCATGGTTAAAGCACTTTAATTTAACATTCATTTCAGACCATATAATTTGGTATCAGAGTAGGTTGTGTTTGTATAATTTTTCCAGTGAATGCTAACGAGCTCTAGGTCACAACATGGAGAAGGAACCCTCGAGGAGATTGATCCAAAGATTGAAAAGCGAAAATTCGCTCATAAATCAACCATAACATAATCTAATGAAAGTGAAACTCCTGAAACTAGGATGAGTGACGAACAATTTCAGAAATCATTCTTGAGTATGCAACATATGTTGGGAGAAATTTACAAAGATAAGAAGGTGAGAGATGCAAATTCTTCTTCAAATACATCGAAGAAGGGAAAAGGTAAAGGCAAGGCTCATAAACCTCCATCATCTCCATAATCATCATAATCTTCTCCTTCTTCTTCTTCTTCTTCGGGTTCAGAATCTAAAACAGAAAAGAAACCTAAGAAAGCATCTCTTTTGAAACTTGATGTAAAATTTTAGTCACCTATTTATGATGGCGAAATGAATCGTGAAAAGTTAGATAAATGGATTAAGGAGTTATAAGTGCATTGTCGTATTCAGAACATTTGACGATAAAACGAAAATTTAGTTACTTACACTTAGAATGGGGGGAACAACTTTAATCTCGTGGGAAAGTAAAACTCAAATAGATGTAAAGCAGAAAGATAACGTCATCTCTTCATGGTCCAAGTTTTTAAAAGCTCTTAGGAAACAATTCAATCCTTTAGGATACATGTAGCAAGATGTTATTGATTGGTAGCACTTGACCTAAGGTAAAGGGAAAAGTGTTGAGGAGTTTACTCATGAGTTTAGAAAGAAATCATTGGCGCTTGTTATTTCATTGGATACATGTGAAACTTTATTAAAATACATCGGCACTTTACATTCATATTTGCAGCATAGATTATTGATGTTTAATCCTGATGATTTTGATGAAGCATGAGTTCAAGCCATACATATTGGATCAGGTGGAAAACCATTCAATTTTTCACCACAATCATCCAAAGAGTTGGAAATCAATGATTAAAATGACAGTAAGGGGAAGAACAATTCGAAGAGAAAGAAATCAATGACAGCTTAGAAGGAAAGATCTACTTGTACCCATTGCAAGAGAATCAGTCATGATGAATCTAGATGTAGGAAACTTCATCCCAAACTTGAGCCAAAGAAGTTCCTTAAGGAGAAGGCTGAAAAGAAAGCAAATGCAACAATCCAACAAGATCTAGGCTACAATTCAGGTGATGAAAGGATGATAACTGCCATAGTTTCAACAGCTAAAACTTTTGGCACTAGTTCAATTTCTAATACTACTACATCTCCATGAAACACAAATCCTTCAAATGAGGATAAAAGAGTTGAACTATTTCACATAAGGGTGACTTCTAAGCACACAAAAATAAATACAATGCTGGATAGTGGATCACACGCAAATTTAATATCTGAATATTTAGTTAAGAACTTGGGTTTGGAGACACTAAATCATCTAATACCTTACCCATTAGGTTGGTTGAATAAATCAAATTAGATAAATGTCACAAAGTAGTGTTGGTTAAGATTTTCCATTACAGCTAATTACATTGATGAAGTGGAATTAGATGTGGTTCGAGTAGACATATGTGGAGTGGTCTTAGGAAGTCCTTATATGTATGATCGTAATGTAGTGTTTTATAGGAGAAATCATAAATATCACCTTAAGAAAGATAGAGTTGAATTTCTTGTCACGGAACATAAAAGTAAAACTCACTTGAATTTAGTTGTTTCTAATCAAATGAAGCGATTAATAAGTTGAAATAAGAGATTTGTACTCACGTGTGTAAAATAACAATATAAGGATCTAAAGGATACTTGTTCAAGTTGTGAGTATCAGTTTAAATATACTTTGGTCAAGAAGGTAGAAACGTTTCGAGTTCTATTTAAGGAACCCAAACATGCTACTCATAAGTAGGGAATAAAACATGAGTTAAAGTTGATGTCTAAATCTCCTCTTCCTAATGTCAGAATGTATCATTTCAGTCCAAGTTTGGGAGTTATAAGTTACAGGGATATAGGTCAATATTGAGGAAATTCAGTGTTATGTTTCTCTTGTATTGTATCACAATTTCATGTTTCAAACAATTTTGAAGCCTCTTTTCAAGTGGAGAGGAAGCCTATTTGTTTTCATGTCAAAACATTTTCTAAAGCAATGTCAAAGTATCTGGTACATGTAAGGGAAACTTATGCATTAAGGGAAAGTGTTAATCAATGGAGACATCATTTGATGGATAAGGAAACAGTGAATTAATCAAATCAATAGCCACATCAATACTTTCAAAATCAAACTAGGTTGCAGCAGTTTTCACATTATAGTTTGATGGGTTTATTGCAGCAAGTTCACTTAGTAATGAAGAATCAGGAAAGTATATCAAGTCAATTAGCTGGTATGATGTCAAGAATGTCTTTGAATGTTTCTGTTACTCCACAAAATAGATTGTTAGTGCATGTCAAAAGTATTAAACAATATCTAGTAGAGATTGTTTTCAAAGATGTTTATGAATCACTAATTCATGGTACTTCATGGAAAGAAGTCAATTGCCATGTTCATAACAAGTTTTTTAACCATCTTCGCAAGTTGTGCATACTATAGATGGATGAAATATTTCACAAATTCAAAATGCACCATGATCAGCATCACAAGGGTCATCACTTTCAGGTTGTTGATCGAATGTGTTGGTACATCAGCAAGGAAAGGTGGAGAATGAGGGAGCTCTACCCTCACGTGCTAACTGTCTAGTCAAAATTTTTTGCTCTAAAAGATTTCAAGCGAAGAGGATTGATCGAGGAGGATATTGTTAGTACAACATTAGTGGGGTCTTCAGTGGTTCAAAGTCGAAGTGGTCTTAAATGATCATGATCGATGAGGTCTTGAGCTTTATCAACTATGCCAATGTTCGTCGTCCACATTCAGTGTCTGGTATATTCACCTTCGCCGGTGATCTCAATGGTTGATATGGTTTTCATGGTGTTCGAAGGATATGGTTTTGTAACTGGTTGTCGACATATGTTTGTCATCAGTTCCGTCGGGGTTTGGTTGTTAACATGTGTTTGTCATCATGTGATGTTGACACATGTCTCTTTATGACAAAGAGGTGTGCATGGGTTTTGTTATCAAAATTAAAGTGATGCAATACACAAACCTAATTCCTAAATCCTAATACACCTAAACCCTAACCTATTCCTAATCCATTAAGTAAAATGCATTAACCCTAAGTTTAGAAACCCATTCGAGTCATGTAATAAACATTACAACACATAAACCATTGCAAAACGAAATAAAGAATTACAATGCATTACAAATTCCCCTAAATGCTCACCTAACCTCGTGGGGAGCCGATCGTGAGATCGGGCCATGTGAGCAAACAAGGATTAATTGTCGGTGTTAACCGTATCATATCCTAACCACATGGGGATTTATAACTAAGTGTTGTCATGTGAGCAATGTGCAGTTAACGGTTGTAGTTGAGGAAGTTCAGACCATAATGGATCAGCGGTAACCGTAGCATGTGAACAAAATTTAGCCGCACAGTGAGTCTAACTATAGCCACTAAGAGCATGGGGAGTGAAACTATCAGCGAATGTTGTCACATGCTGTGGGAAGACCATGCTGGTAGCCAAAACGATTGGTGATCATACGTCGGGTGGCAACATGCAGTTAGACCATGGTTGTTCACATGGTATCCGTCACCTTTTTCAGCCCAGTTAGCAAACCGCCAACAATTTTGCGCTTATCCAAAGTGTTGTTTTGGGTTTTTATTGTTCAATTTGGTTTAAAGTAATGCCACCACCTTGTGACTAGGCCTAAGGTGTCCCTAGTGGTTAGACCGAGTTCATTCATGCCTAAACTTAGCAATGGAGAGCTCGAATGAACCCTAAAAAAACTTCAAATTCACCTTTTGGTCATGAAGAAGGGCATTAGAGCGGTTTGGGAGCTTAGTGTGTAGATTCTAAAGGTTATAGGCAGTTTTGTTTTCAGTGTAACAGGGGCATCCGAAGTCGGAATTGGGAACCAGCATAGGTGTTGGAAAGCTAATTCAAAGATATTTCTTGTGAAAGTGACTAGAAGCTCCTACATGCATAATTAGTCTGGTTAATTTTCTGTGTAAACTACCTCCTCAGATTCAATCCTAATAAAGCGGATGCCCATCTTGAAAGCGGACCCAGAGAAGTAGTCCATTAGGGACTAACTCCATAATCAATCTTGTTGTCTGGTATTGTTATGATTTTTCTTCTTATTACTTCTGTTTACATGTTTCATATGTTTTAATTATGTCGTCAATTCATCCCTTTTCAATTTATTCTCATAGTTAAAGCATTTTAAGTTAACATTTAGGTCATTGTTGGCATTGATCAATTCTACTTCAGTTTAACATATGATCATTTTAGATCAATCATGCTACTTTAGTTTCAAGAAATAAAACTACATCCACAACTATATTTCATATCTTAGATGTTTGTATTGGATATATTTTAAATGTTAGAAAGGCATCCATGAAAAAGAAAATGCATCATTTTCTACAAAATTCATATGAAGTGACATATTAAGCATGTAATGTTTCTTTTCTTTTACTACATTTTTTAACTCATTAATCTCTCCATGAATAGCTGGCATCAAATACTAAGGTGTTACTCAAAATCTCCAAAATATTTGTTCATGATGTGACAATGCCTCTGAATGTCAGATTGCCAATGAGGGCTCCCAAAGGCAGAAATATACCACATGTGCTACCATCGCTCAAATATGAAGGCATAAATCTACCACATGTGTCACCATGGCTCTAATATTTAGCAAATCCTTGAAAGTTGATCGTCAATAAAGAGTTATATGTCAAATGGTGCAACCAAGGCTTCCAAACCGAATTATCCATAAGCAACATGCTTAAAAATTTATTAATTAATAATACAAGTCTTCATGCATAAGAGTGGTAGCAGTGGGCATGACTAATTCTTTTGAAAACTTATAAGATAGCTATGTCATTTTATTTCTTGTTATTGATAGGCTATGGAGATAACATAAAAATCATTTCCGTCTTTTTGACACCAAGTTGCATCCATCAGAGTTTTACCAAAGTAGTTGGGGTATTATTACTCATCGACCATGGAAAGACAATAAAATACTTAGTCGTTCCATTTTCAAATAGTTCTTATTTTCCCTCTCACAATTATGATGACAATATAATAGAGATTTATAATCTTTATAAATAAACATAATAAATTACCTAGATGCAGGTGACACACTTTGATATTAATGAATACATTGAAGACCAGCGGCGAGAGGACAAGCCACTTGGCTAGTGGCGCCCCTCCCCATACCACCCTGAGATGCCCTCTTGACACACTACAGGCAACATTTAATGCAGTTCTGAAGCGGAAAAAAGCCATTAACTTCCTGGATATGGAGGTACCTCAGTTCATTGTTTCTCCATCTCCCTTGCTCCACTGCAACTGCCCACCTCAAGCCTATGAACCCAACTCTCGCACTGTAACTGGGCGTCACTACTGGTCAGTTTGTTGCGTTAATTTTTAAAATGGGTTTCACCATTCCCATTTTAGTTTCTGCTATCTAACCGCTGCTAAGATTGACGCTGCTCCCACCACAATCCCTCTATTAGAGCTCCCTCTCTCATCGTTCCTTTTGTTACTGCTCCCTCTGAGCACTTAGCCAGAGATACCAGCATGGTGAGACATCGAATGAGAAGCCGAAGTTGCGGAACTCGAGGCGGCAGTTCTTGCCCTTAGACTAAGCCACACCCTGAGCGTGTTTCCTCCTCTCCTTCCCCTAAACTGCATCATCCCCAAAGACATGGGGTGGGTAGATATCCTAGTACAAGAAGTGGGCGGGGTCATGCTCGGTCTTCAGGTGCAACTCATGGTGATTTTTTAGTTCACTCTGCTAATTTTCCTTTGCCCCTTCATCCTGTTCCCCACTCAACCTAATTCATGTTTTGTAGCACCCTGAATAGGCTTGTTATTACAGCTACTATTTCCATCCTCTTCACTGAAGATAATGAACAGACTGCCTCTCAGGTGGAAAATTCCAACTTGCGACAAGAGGATGCCCCGAGATGCAACAATTGCAGAGACGCAAGGAAGAACATGATGAATGAAGGCTTGTGTACTCTGCATGGCAAGAAAATTGCTGGCAATTAGCATGGTGAAGGGGGTAGCTCTGGAGCCACGCGCCCCTCAGGTGGAACTAGTCATGACAAGTTAGCTTCATAGGCGGCATCTCGCAGGCTTGGCAATGCCCATCTGATGGATGAGCCACATGGCGATGGTGGGGAGCCACACGACAGCATGTCGAGGGACGAGGTGGATAATTTTGCATGCCCAATTGTTGAGGAACCGATCCCGGATGATTTCAGTTAGGTCAACGTGGCTTCTAGGTGTCCGGACATGGCAGCGAGGGGTATGGATGTGGCTGCTAGGGTTCGGACATGGCTGCCAGGTGTATGGACGTGGCTGCCAGGTGTATGGACGTGGCTTCCAAGTGTCTTATGTCTAGTCTTTTTGTTTTTGTTAGCATCTGTTGGAATCTGGTCTCCTATCTAGACATTATGTCATGGCAAAACCTCATTGTTTCTTTTGTGGTTTCTAGTCTTAAGAATTGATACCATTTTTGGTTTTTTTCTTTCTGTGGACTGGTTTCCCCAATGTTGGGGCAGTCCATATTTTTGCTGAAACACTATGTTAAACTTGGTTGAGGCTTTGTCCTCTCTGTAATTTTTTGTGCATATTAATAGATTATCTTAACTTAGAAAAAAAAAATCAACATAAGAAATTCTAGAAAACTAAACTTAAATTGTAGTTGCAAAAACTCTCTTGGAAAATTTCGAAAGAATTCAATTAGAATAAAACAATTTGAACTTACAGTCACTAACAAAAACAACACCCTATTTCTCAGAAGGCAAATGCTAGAACTAAATTTACCAAAATAAAGTTACCATACATGGTCACTCGACCTTCTCAATGTTTATTCGATTTGTATGTCTTTTGCTATATAATACAAATCGCTTAAGAGAAATCCTCACTTGCAGAAACCTAACAAAACATATTCTTTGTTTATATGCCTAAGAGAATTATGTTTTCCCAGACATCATACAAGATTGTAGGCCTCCTTCTTGCATGCACATATTTTAGATTCATAATTTGAACAGGTTAAAACCTAAAACTACAAACCTGAAACAACAATATGACCTTTGTAAAGACCTCATAGTAATAATCTTTCAAGTTTCAATGACATGAGAATGCAATATGATATTGTGGTATTCTTTAGAAATGGAAAATTAAGTTCAAATATGCATCTCCCACCAAACAACTTAATAGAGTACACATTAAAGAATCCAAAATTTACTCTTGCGTGCTTTCATCTCCCATAACAAAGTTAGTTGTGAATGAATAGTATGTTTCCTATGATAGCTTTAAAAATATTACAAAGTGAATACTCTTTAAATTTTGGCAACAAAATACTAGCAAAACAAGGTAGACTATTGAACTATTTGTGTTTTCATTGATGTCAAAGTCACGAAGCATTGCTACACACATTTTGTCATTGATGTGAAATTCATGAACCATTGTTGCACACATGTTGTTATTGATGTCAATTGTATTAGTTTCACTAATTTCGAACGAAGAACAACGAATTAAATTGAAGAGGTGACAAAGGATCAAGCAGAACAATAGACTTGAACACAAAGGTCGAATAGGTTGGATAAGAAAGTAGTTCAAGCACATGTCGATCACGTAATAGAAGGCCAAATAGGTTGGTTGAGCAAGTAATCCACATGCAAGGAAGGCAAGCCAAGAAGGCTGAGAAGGCCAAAGCTTGAGGAGGTAAAGTAAGCCAAAAAGGATAAGAAGGACGAGAACAAGGTAGCCCCAATGATCGCTCTTGGTCATAGAGGTCCAATAGGCCAACTCCCAAGGGCTAAGACCCTTTTGGACTTCAAGAGTATTGGCATTGTTAAAAGACAAAAATATGTGCCAAATCCCGATATGATATGGAGATATGTGTTGAGATTTCTAAGTGTGAAATGATAGAAATCCCTACTGCATTATCTGGTTTAATTTGTCTAACAAGTTATTTATAAATATAAATACTGAAATAAACACAAATGCAGCCTTAACTCATATACATATCAACATAGAAATAACTAAGACAAACACACAAGGGACATCGTTACTTTTGAACAATCGTCCATGGAAAAACCCGATGCAGGAAAACCGGTGTGGCAGATATGAGGATTTTATTATTATGCTATTTCTGAATACAAATAGGGTTCCAGAAATGGCTCACCTAACAGATAATGCCCTTGGCAGTAGTACCTCTACTTGGAGACAGATATTCTGGCTGATCAATCACCTCATGAATGATCCTACAACAGCTATGATAACTTCCATTGCTCTCCATCACTCTGATAGGGACTCCAACACCCTCTCAACTCACTAGCACTCAGTTTCCGCGACAAAAATCACCCAACGCTCCCTCCTAGCCATGCGTCAGCTCTGCTAGCCTCTACAACTACTGAAGCCTGTTCATCAACCCCTTGGCTCTCTGCATCAACTCTCATACCCTCTGTGTCACCCATGTTGGCCTCTTCACCCTCTACTTAGATCCTACTTGCCTTTGCATCAGCCTTTTGATGCTCTACGTTGTCTCTCTGGTACTATCTCTTCCTGTCTACTATGTATTCTCGGCCTTCTATAGAATTGACCCTCACTGCAATAGGTCACTAGCTCGATTCTCTCAGTAAAACCCCACCCTAGAAAATCGAACTAACTAATCAGTTTGTTGTATCTCCAACTAACCCTCAAGTCTCCTCTTATACTTTTCCTACTAAGTCTTCAACAACCGAGATTAAGCCCCTAATCAACAACGAAGATTATATTTGGCTTGATCCATGTCATTTAGAAAATTCTTGCCTAGTTTTGTATTAATACCCATTAATATTTTACTTTTCCTAAGTTTAGACTTAGGAACCCCATTAAAAATATTAATTATTTTAATATCTCTCCAACCGGGTGGAATTTCCCCAAAGCATTTGTTTGTCTTCGATATCTTATGTGCCTTAGCATCTCCACCAATTTTGATGGCTAGATCACATCTGATTCTACCATAAATCAACACTCCCTCTTAGTGCAGAATGTGCTCTAGTAATGTCTCACCATGGAACCATCACATTGATCCTCCACATAGGTACCTGTGTTGATGCTTGGCATGCTGCCTCACATTATATGCACTCATGATTCCTATACTTTTGCCCATGACACTGCCACTGCCACTGCTACATCTGTATTGTAGCTCCCTCTCAATATGATGCCAATGTTGTCTCTATCACTGCCACTACTAACTGTTGCACTGCAACCCAGTTACCAGCAAGTAGGTAACTGACTTCCACAAATACCGACATCCCAAAGAGTCCAGAAGCCATGTGAAACTGAAACTTCCTATGTTGCTATATTGTGCTCCCTTTGTTGTTACTATGCTATTGCATACAATTTTTCTCCTTTTGCATTGCCGCACACTCCACTGCGCTGCCTCAGATTTCTGCACCTAATCAATGCCTTACTGCTCTACTACACTTTGCTCCACCCAACATCTATCATTATACTACTATCATTAAGCGCTCCCGTATCTATATATGATACAAGAGTTTGGGCACCTCGAGGATCCTACACTTAGTATGTAGTCCTTCTCACTACAACTCGATGTCTCCCAACCTCTTCTCTAGAGGTGCATGAACACTCATGGCACAGCTATCATCAGTCTTGACCTATTTCTTTGCCTTAATTGGAAATGCCTTGGATTCAGAAACCTCCCCCTTGTTTTTCTTCTTTGGACACTAGGATGCATAATGTCCCAACTCACCACAATGGAAGAACTTCACCTTGGAGATGTCCTTCTTCTTTCTCATCCCTTGATGTCCCGGAGATGCTATAGCTACATCCTCATCCTCCTCTTTCTTGATTCAACGTCCCTTGCCACTTCTCCCTGCCTTGGTCAACTCTTGATCTCTTCATGATGAAGAGCCGCCCACATCTCCTACCATCCTAGAGGAGTAGCACTACCCAAAATACTTTGTATAAATGTCTCCCACTCCTTAGAGACTGCAATCAAGGTGATCCTCAGAATGAACTCCAGATCTATTGTAGACCCTATGGAAGTCAGTTGGTCAAGAATCTCCTGCAATCTGAGGAATAACAAATCAATCGTCTCTCGCTTATACATCTGATATGACGACAACTAATTCTCCAATAGCATCTTCCGCTACACGGAAGTTCCCTGATATGAGGTCGTCAAAGTATCCCACATCTCCTTTGTTGTGTTTTTTTTAGCAATATGCGTTATGGCATGATTTTTGACCCCGTCTACGATGATGCACTTTTCCCTCACCATTGCATCCTCGTACTTCTCAGTCTCATCTAGTTCGACTAGGATAACCATAGTTCTCAATGCAAAGTCCTTAATGTGATGTCAATCCAGGACTGCCATGATCATGACCTTCTAGATGACAAAGTTGGCAGCCCCATCCAGCTTGTTCTAATCCCTCGGTCCGCTCACTACCATTTCATCTCCTCTTATAGAATCCCTCTGAGTTTCGACTCCCCTTATAAAATCTCCCTCTAAGTCCTGATTTCCCAGCTAGAAATCCTCTCACCAAATGTCAAATCGCTCCTCTCCAATCCTCCTTGCAACTGCAACTCGGATCTGGATTTCTTGGCTAGAAATCCATCAAGTTAACGACTCCCTCTACCTTGGTTATTTCCCCTTAGGTATTGCTTTGCACCGACAGAAACAACACCCCACCAACTTCTCAATCAAAATGTGCGCACAGCTCCCCAAGCCCCAATAACTGAATAAATTGAGCCTTTCAGGCTCCGTGCAATCCTGACAATGGCAGAATATGTTCCTCCTGGCCATAGTGTTGATCCTTCCTCGTTGAGAAAGATGATGGGGTACTGTGTAGGTTTGATCTTCCCTTCTCGACCTCTTCGCTGACCCTCCTCCTAGCTCGAATTGATGACACAGGCTTTGCATCACTTCTTCTCTTTCTTCTTATGCTCTAGAACAACATTGTCTCTTCAGACAGCTGCTATTGTTGCAAATTCTTTGGATTACTGTTCGTGCCTTCAATTTTAATGTGATCTGCAATGCTCTAATACCATGTTTAGATTTCTAATCTTGACATGATAGAAATCCCTACTGCATTATCTCATTTAATTTATCCTACTTGTTTATTCCATTAGCAAGTTATTTATAAATATAAATACTGAAATAAACACAAATGCATCCTTAACTCATATACATATCAACAACTAAAATAAATGAGACAAACACATAAGGGACATCATTATTTTTGGACAATCATCCTTGGAAAAACCCAATGTGGGAAAACTGATGAAACCTATATGAGGGTTTTATTATTATGTAGGTTCTGAATACAACCAGGGTGCTTGAAATGGCTCACCCAACAAAGAATTCCCTTATCAATAGTACCTCTCCTTGGAGAGAGATATTCTAGCTAATCAATCACTAGATGAACAATCCCACAATAGTTATGACAACTTCCACTTCTCTGTGTCACTCTAATAGGGACTACATCACCCTCTAAGCTCACCAACACTCAGTTTGCCCCATGAAAATCTCTTAGTGCTACCTCTTAGCCCTACATCAACTTTTCTAGCCTCTGCATTAGCCCCTTGGCTCTCTTCGTGAACTCTCAGACCCTCTGCATCACCCACGCTAGCCTCTTCAGCCTCTGCGTAGCTCCCAACTACTTATGTGTTAGCCTCTCTAGGCTCTATGCTATCTCTCTGGTAATATCTCTAACTCTATCCTATGTATTCTCAGCCTTCTACCAAACAACCCCTTGCTGCAACAAATCACTAGCTCGATTCTCTCAGCAAAAACCTACTCCAAAAAATCAAAGTGACTTATCAATTTGTTGTATCTCCAATTGACCCTCAAGCCTCCTCTTATACTTTTCATGTTGAGTCTTCAACAACCAAGATTAAGTACCTAATCAATGGCTAAGATTAGATTTGGCTTGATCCAGGTCATTTAGAATATTCTCACCCAATTTTATATTAATACCCATTAAAATTTTAATTTTCCTAAGTTTAGACTTACGAACCCCATTAAAAATATTAATTATTTTAATATTTCTCCAAACGGGTGGAATTTCTCCAAACCATTTCTAGGTCATGGATACCTTATGTGCCTTAGCCTCTCCACCAATTTTCATGGCTAGAGCACATCCGATGCTAACACAAATGAATAGTTTGTGGTAAAAATAGACTAAGTAATACATGGTGTGTGGAATCCAAGGTTGTGTGGAAGAAAAGGTTCATGTGGAGTTAATGATTTTTGGAAGTTAAAGCTTATGCAATGGAAAATCCTATGTGGAGGTAAGAGTATGTTCCACCACTCTAGATAAGGAGGGACAAAAACAAGCTAGGTGACATGGAAAGACACATGGCAAAAGGACAGGGGGAAATGACATGGAAATAACAAGTGATGACACATGGTAGGCATGCTTGGCATTTTTGGCTAGCTAAATGAAAAATTGGTAGTTGACAAGTGCCAAGAACAAATTAGCACTCGGAGAAATGGCAAGTCTTGATTCGTTGCAGTGGATGATGTGGAAGGAGATGTGTGAGATGATGTGGGGATTATGGATCTCATATCATGTTGTGAGCTATTGGAACACTGTAGTGCTAGAATGGAAACAATAGTGAATCAACCTGAGGGGAAAAGTCCCAAAGTAACGAGAAAATAATTGTCAATTACAGTTTGTCTAACAAGCTAGTATAGAAAAGTGATGATTTGTCCCATCAAGGTTTTGACTAATTCTTTCGAAAACTTATAAGATTTATATGTCATTTTATTTTCGGTTACTGATAGATTTTGGAGATAACATATAAATCATTTCCATATTTTTGACACCAAGTTAAATCCATCATAGTTTTCCTAAAGTAGTTGTGGTATTATTACTCATTATCTGTTGAAAGATAATAAAAGAGTTCGTCATTCCTTTTTCAAATAGTTCTTATTTTCCCTCTCACAGTTATGATGGCAATATAATAGAGATTTATAAGCTTTGTAAATGAACGTAAGAAATTCTAACAAACTACACTTAAATTGTAGTTGCAAAATCTCTCTTGGAAAATTTGGAAAGCATTCAATTAGAATAAAACAATTTGAAGTTACTGTCGCTAACAAAAATAATGCCCTATTGCTCAAAAAGGTGAATGTTAGAGCTAAATTTAGCAAAATAAAGTTACCATATATGGTCACTGGACCTTTTAAATGTTTATTAAAGTTCTATGTATGTTGGTGTATAATACAACTTGCTTAAGAGAAAGCCACACTTGCGGAAACCTAACAAATCATATTCTTTGTTTATATGCCTAAGAGAAACATTGTTTTCTGAGACACCATGCAAGATTGTAGGGCTCCTTCTTGCATGCACATATTGGATATTCATAATTTGAACATATTAAAACCTAAAACTACAAACCTAAAACAATAGTATGACCTTTGTGAAGACCTCATAGAAATAATATTTCAAGTTTCAATGACATGATAATGCAATATGATATTGTGGTAGTCTTTAGAAATGGAAAATTAAGTTCAAATAGGAATATCCCACCAAACAACTTAATAGAGCACACATTAAAGAGTCCAAAATTTACTCCTTCATGCTTTCATCTACCATAACAAAGTTAGTTGCGAATGAATAGTCTATTGCCTATGACAACTTCAAAAATGTTATAGAGTGAATAAGGCATTAAATTCTTGCAACAAACCACTAGTAGGTAGAGTAGACTATCGAACAATTTGTGCTTTTTAATTGATGTCAAACTCACGAAGAATTGTTACACACACATTCTCATTGATGTGAAACTCATGAACCATTGTTGCACAGATGTTGTCATTGATTTCAACTGTAATAGTGTGAGTAACGTCGAAGGAAGAACAATAGATTAAATAGAAGAGGTGACAAAGGAACAAGCAGAATAATAGATCAGGCAAAAAATGTCGAATAGGTTGGCTAAGTAAGCAGTTCAAGCACATGTTAATCACGCAGTTGAAGGCAAAATAGGTTGGTTGAGCAAGAAATTCAAGTGCAAGGAAGGAAAGCCAAGAAGGTCGAGAAGGCCAAAGGTTGAGGATGTAGAGGAAGCCAGAAAGGCTAAAAATGCCAAGAAGGAGGTAGCCCTAATGATCCATTTGGTCATAGAGGGTCAACAAGCCAACTCCCAAGCGATAAGACCCTTTTGGACTTCAAGAGTATTGGCATTTTTAAAAGACAAAAAAAATCGTTGAATTCCCAATATGACATGGAGATATGTGGGGAAAAATAAAATAAGTAATAAATGGTGTGTGGAATCCAAGGTTGTGTGGAAGAAAAAGGTTCGTCTGGAGGTAATGGTGTCTGGAAGTTAAATCTTGTGCAACAAAAAATCCTGTGCAGAGGTAAGAGTATGTTCCACCACTCTAGATAAGGAGGTACCAAAACAAGCTAGGTGACATATAAATGTACATGGAAAAAGGATAGGTGGCAGTGACATTAGGGAAATTTTGAGGTCTTAAATGGGCCTCCTAATGAAATTATGAAATATTAGTGGAAATAATAAAATAATATTAGATTACATAATAAAATTTTAGAGGGAAAAAAGAAGAATTTTTTTTTCAATTCGTATTTTCAACTTATCTCCCTATGGGTTTACTCAAATTTCGAGCGGTAATACTCGTTGGATGAAAAAATTTATTCCACATCCATCTTTCATCCTCGGGTTATACAGCATTTTCCGTAGGAACAACTTATTCACCAAGGACTTATATTGGTACAAAGTCCCTAACTTGTCCCACAAAGCCTTCACCGTAGCTTCCCCTGATACATTCAACAATACTAAATCTGAGACACACAATCGTATTGTGTTCTTTTCCTTCCGATCCAACTTCTTCCATTCTTCATCACACACTCTCGTTGGTTTAGTACCCAGATCTACTGCGATCCACTAATCTTTATCCACCAACAGATCCTCCATCTTGACTTTCCACAACTCAAAAATCTGACCATTAAATTTTTCGATCTCTATCTTTCCACTGCTCACCATCTTCTTTCATCGCTAGAATCAATCCCGCTGATCTCCCACTGAACGGGGTCTACCACAGACCTGAGCAAAACCCCTCAGCAACAAATGTGTCCCCTTGAAGCGAAAACAACTCTGATACCAAATGTAGGTTTTAACCCTGTACAGAAATTACCTACATACGAATTCTAAAACAAAGAAAATAAATAATGTGAGAGCATAACACATAAAACACATATACACAAAGATTTTCCCCTCGATCGTAAAATCGGGACTACCATCCTCATTTTTCATTTTGTTCCTTTCAATGTTATAATACATATTTATACATGTCAAAGCATCTAATACCATGGACCGAAAACCATCATGTCCAAAACCATGTATGAAAATCATGCACAAAACTATAGAGTGGGGTTACCTACTCCCCTCAAACCCCCCGTGACTTCCCCCTGCTATGCAATTGGTGCAACGAAGCGGGGCTACGCCCCCCTCTTAACCCCTCGGTTAACTATGTGGGCTAGTCGTAAAAATAATATAACACAACCCAACAATCCTAGATCCCAATTTTGCAGTGGCATAATTCTCACAAATTATGTGATCCATCCGTGCCTCACATCTTACTCCTATGGGTATAGGCTCCATATATCAAGGGATAATCTCATGTATACCCCATGACCCTCCTCCCACCTGGCCACACAATGAACTCTACCATCCCATCTTCGAATGGTGTACCCAAAAACTGCCAGAAGCCTACATGACCTTTTGTAGAACAAGTATATCATCCCCTATGTTGCATGACCTTGCAATGCTCCAGAATGCTCTACCTAAGGTGTGTCATAGAAACCTCCCATATTCATTATAACCCTCAAGGGGGTACTAAGGGGAAAATCATATTCCCTCTCTACAACATACCATGTCATCCCTATCTGTCCATGTGTCAGGATGCACATAGTTTGTTTTCCCCAATGGAAAACTCCTCTCCTATCCCTGATACTTCGGGTCACATCCATCCACCTCAAGTCAGTCTGTTGCACCCTACTCCTTATGGTGAGGGAATCAAGGGACAACAACCAACTTCTTTGTGACTGTATGTAAGCCCTTATCGATATACTCAAGAGGTGTTCATCGTTGCCTATCTCTATACACCACAGAATGCCATAGCTAGAGTCTGAGTCTCTGTGTAGTAACGTACATCCTGTCACGGTTGCCACCTTTACTACTACACCTCCATGAACTTGAATGGGTGGACCTCCCATCCTAGCCCTCTGAGAGATCTAACAGGCAAGCCTCCCTACGTGCTAGGGGTGGTGTCACTAAGGTGCTACTGCCTGGTGTCCTCTGCACCCCACATATCCATAGGAAATCCTCATCCCCATACAATACTCTGTCTGGTGGCCTATCGATGCCATTGTTGGAAATAATACTAAGAGGGGGGATTAATCAGTACTAGTAAAATCAATAAATTTTTCTTTTCATAATTTGATTTATATAAGTATATCCAATAAAGGTAACTTGCATGTCCATGTAACTGTATTTAAGGTAGTTGGCGTATATCCAGAAAACGTATGATTTAGTTAATTCATCATATGTTAATCTTTAATCAGCACATCAGTACTTCATTAACCATAGAAACAGTAACCATGTGCACTAATAAAAAAACAAACCATCATACATAAGAAACATACATGAACGCCAAGATTTAAGGTGGAAACCCACTGCGCGACAAAATTCACCTACTGTTATCTTCTTTTAATATAAGAAAAAATAGTTTACAATATTGTACTGGTGCAAACTCATACCAGTACACATGCACACACCTGTAGAAGGCTACAACCTTCTCTCCTTCTCAAACTACTACTAGAAGGGAGCTACAACCCCCTAGCTCTTGTATTAGCTGATCCATTTACTAGTACATAGGCGCTGACCTAAAGAAGGCTACACCCTTCTCTCTTACTCCAGGGATCTCGTTTCATAAGTTTTCATACTGGATACTCCTGGAACACAACACCATAATCTGAAGGCCACGTTTCATCAAATTTTCATAATGGACCCACCAGCAACATTGAAGCTCAAAATAAATCATTACTACAATACAACCATCAAATACATCTGCATCAACCAATCACTTAAACTCAATCATCAATCTCTAAATCTACCACAACTCAATCAATCATTCAAAACCCATCATCACTGAAGGAAATGACAATCACTCAATCTAAAAATTTAGAACAATGTCACCAAAACATAATGCATAACCCAGAACTCTGCATCAATCACCAGAACCAACTACAACTTCAAACATAATTTTTTATACTATATACTATACTTTATTAGGTTGAACCTGCATGTATACGTGCTTTTATCATAGCGAACCAGCGTACAAATCAGCAAATACTAACTTGAAAACTTCACAGTGATTCCAGACTTCAGTCATACCAAGATCATAACATTTACAAAATAAAACATGTGTCGGTACTCACATCCAAACTATCCATGACCAAACCACATAATGAAAATTCATTTTAGGTCTTATGATCTCAATCCATCATCCATGATCAACCATATAGGTGCATCCTTAGTTCAGATCAAGAAAAGCATCAGAAACCCATAACCTACATATTTGATCTAACACTTCATAAGATATTCAATGATTTCACCCACTGGCCTAATGATCTTCTCCTCATATAGTTTTATGCCATTATCAATACCTTAGATCAAAACCACTTAGGACCAATACCTTGGACCAAATACCTCAGACCAATACCTTGGACCCAAAACCTTGATTTTCCATCCCATACATGTCTTTGAAAGTGTGTTTATACGTATACACTTTTTTTTCTATGTGCCCGCATGTATAGGCTACTTTGACAAAGTGAACCAATGTATACCTCTCTTTCTTCAATCTCTGGAGTCTGGTCTATAATCCTTTGATGTTAATGTGTTGCACTGTGAACTATCATCTATGTGAGTTGCCATCAAGGACAACACCTATATGATAATGCCAAGAATGACCTCCTTTGATCAGCCCCTGCAAGGGTATGTTGATCATCACGCAGCTCTACCCTTGATCCACATGCCAGGACGACACTTAGAGTCCACCTACTCTGCTATCGATCTAGCTATACACTAGTGCTGCTCAAAATTCTAATATAAACTTGTGGGTGTGTGCCCTCAATCCCCAGATCGAGCGAATAACTACTACCATTGTCGAATGAATCCATGACGTGATGGGGAATTCCACCTTGATCCCAAAAATAGTTTGGCCCTCGAGCCCCTCTAGCAAG
>APFE030657690.1:0-20927 GCA_000404065.3 Pinus taeda
CACCACTACTGCTGGGTCTGACTGAAGAAAATTCAAAAGAAAATGATGGTCAACAGTGGGCAGAGGTGGACAGGACAGCAGGATTTCACACCCGCAGGGAAGACACTACCACTGAGCCTTGGGATGCCAGCGAAGCAGTGAGGGCCATGAAGGACGAGGACTTGGATTGAGTTGCTCAAGGATGAGCAAATTTTTCAGCTGGGGGGGTGATGATGAGCCCCAATTTTGGTACAATTTGGGCTCATTTTGGCCTACTTTACTTGCTCAACCCATTCATCTTTATTTGCTTATGCATGCATTTCTTAGTTATTTCATGTTGTTTGTAGGAGGAAGGTTAGACACTTTATCCACGTGACTAATGCATTGTGATTCCAGGTTTTGGCATTAAAAAAGGGGAACAAAAGACAACGCAAAAGGAATAAGGAGACATAAGGTGGCACTGCTGATTTTGTGGAGAGATGTCCACAGTATTGGGACATTCCTCGTGATTCCCACCGAGAACTCCAAGCTCCAATCAATCTCCCCTCCGAGCCTCAGAAGTAGTCAGCTGTCCTACAGGAACAACAGTCATCAACTGTTCTACCAGAACAGTAGTTGACTACCTCACAAATCCGCAGTTAAACTTCAGTTGGACAGCCGAGCTCCTAGAATCAAGGCTACTTGGCGGATCATCACTTTTTTGTATAAATATGGAGGCCGTAGCCTTAGATAGGTTGTTGAATCTCCTGGGTTATCATATCATTGTGGAAGCAGTCCAGTTTTGTTTTCTTTTGCTGTAAGCCAGTTTGGCATGACGTTGAATTATGAATAAAGAGGACAGTTTGTGATCAATTCCTGAGTTTTATTAGGAGACTATAGCTCTCACGTTAGGGCCCAACCTGAGAGCCATAGATCCCCTCTGTTGTAGTATTGTTTTTATTTCTTTTCCAGCATTTTAAATTTCACTTGCACATGCAATTTGAATGGCAGTCTTGTAATTCGATTTTCTTATGAGTTAGATAGATTTTTCTTATGATGCCATTACTTCCACTTGCTTAGCATAGCAGAGGATACATAACATCCATTGGAGCTCCAGCAAAAACGGTTGTTAAGGCTCACTGCCATCTCGTTTGGAGATTGGGGTGCAGTCCATAGCAGACCACCAAAAACACGCATGAATTTGGTTTACACAGTTATGATTTGGATTTAGATGCTTCCTTGTCATTTACACGAACCACACATCTCTTCATCACAGTCCCATACGTATTTCTCCTTGTGTTTTGGATCACTGTTCAATAAAATCACGGTACACTTAGTGTAGGTTAATGCATTTCCGATTTGATAAACAGTTTTGGTCATTTGTTTCATTTACACTCTCCTCCATCTCGTTTCATTACCATCCTTTCTGTTTTGACCTCGCATGCAACCACGTTTCTTTGACTTGCACTACGTTCTGCCCGTTCCTAAACATCTCCTAATTCTCACTTAGCTCCATTCCTTGACCTTTCACATCCATCACTCCAACACACCCCCTACACCTGTTTCCCATCTCCTCCTTCCATTCCTGAGCCATCACCAGCCTGATCCCTATCTCTCACATCCCTTCCTACTCGTCCATCACCTTTCCCTCACCTCAGTCCTCCACGGTAGACCATCCTGTAGCAATTCAGAGACATCCTGTAGAAAACCCTGAGTTTCCTGTAGAATCCCCTGCAGACATCCTGTAGGAGGTCTTCCACGCGGTTGCTGAGCTTCTGAACGTGGAAAACCTCTGTGGATGAACGCCAAGGGTCCATAGGGACCTCACCTAGCCTCCCCAACCTGTCCCACGCTTTCCTTCCTTCTCCATCCAATCTGCACAATCAAACCCTAATAAGTAAACAAATCACAATCACTCCACCTACTTAATGAAAAAGTATAAAAACATGTCTTTTATAATGTCAGTAGTTTAGATTCATGCATTTCCACTTATTAGATGTAGTAGCAGCATTGGTAGAAGTATTACTCATCCCCATTGCATTATAGAGATTAGACTAGTCAAATTAGGGTTTCCTAGGGTTACATGCTTTGATTTACTTTTAGTTCATTTTTGTCAATTAGCTTAGTCTCCTTTGAGCTAGCTTTCGTCCATCATTGATAAAGCTTCTTCTGTGAGCCTATAGAAGTTGGCTTGAGCCCTAGCGGACTTGTGCCAGCTGACCAAGTGACAGCTGCGACAAGAGCTAGTACTTGTGCATATAGCACCGTCACTTCCAAGTTTGTACGAACAACCGGGTTGATAAAATGAGAGACAGGAAGCCTCAGGAGTTGTAGCATTATTGCTGCAATACTGGAGCTCACCAACAACCTATCTGTCTGATCCAGCATCATCCTCTCGACATCAGATCCCTCTTCAGCTCATGAAAAGCAAGATCACCTAACCATACAATGCTCCTTCTCAAAGACAAACTATCAGCACTTCCTTGCAAACTACAAAATTCCAGCCTCCAAATCTCTTATATGAGGGATCCATTTATAGAAGTCTACAAGGGTGTGACTCATATTTGGGTTTTTTATTAGTGTCATTCCACTTGTTTTTATTGGTTCCACTTGGAGATTTCTTGGATCTCTTACTCATACCTGGGCGAATTGAGAGAGGCAAGTGTCATAGGAGAATTTTCTAGAAGATTCCATGTGCATCCACTTAGCAAACTATCTCGGACATTTCCATTCTTTCTCGTCGCACCCCACATAAGTCCTCTTCAATATGCATCACACCTGGCTAGTGTAGGAGCCAATATGCATCCCACCCTAATAGTGGAGCAATGAGTATGGTCCGGTTCTGGCCAGTTCTAAGTGGTTTTTCAGGTGGAACTTCTGGGGAATGACGTAATCAATTGACCATGATCCTTTAGGGTATGAAACAACACTTTTAGGGGTTAAAGAGCCCTATTTTATCAACATATAAGATCGGGGTTGAAGTGCCCAAATATGTCTATAACAATTGCCCCCTAAAGCATGAAGTCATAAATCTTTTATGTCAGGTGAAATGATTTATCATGAGGATCTGAAGTTTTCAAATTGGAAGGTGACCTGTATAAGATACAATACAATACATCACCATCATATTATTTTCATGATCTAGCTTAGGCATTCCCATGCTGAACATTATAAATTCATTTTCATTTACATAGAACAGATAATTGTATGTGGCTGCAAACTGGTGATTCTTTATATGTAGAGTCATCATCCTTGGCTTGGATGACCATTTGTGCAACTTCTATGTACATTTGATGTCTTTATATTCATGAATATATTGTAGCTCAGATGGATGAAACTAGATCTGGGGTCTTCACACTCATTCAATTTTCATCTGATGTACAAGTCGATCCATGTAAAAAGATGTTCTGAAGTCGAACATGGAAATACATTGCTTGATTACTAGCTAATAATGTAAGATGTTAACAGATACGAGAGGAATCACCTGTAATGATAATGACCCTCAAGGTAATGCAGTACAATTCACGTGGTGTGAATATATGATCTGATGTTGAACAACATGCAAAATCTTTCGGTCGAAGGTCATTGATGTCAACTTGTCGCTGGAAGTGAGAAACTTGCCATTGAGGCATGCAAACTTCAAAGTACTGATAGGGTTGTTTGTAAGTCAACTTCTTGGATAATGAGCTGAAGTCGACAAGAAGTGACACATCGTAGGAGGGCCTTAATGTATCCCACATCTATGACACGAAATGAAGCAAATGATTTTTTGGAGATGAAAATGATCTCACAACTTAAGGTTCAAGAATGGTGGTCATGAAAAATGGAGGGTGAAGGTATCACAGTGGATGAGGCATTAGTTGGATGGTGAATTCTCAACTCAATGACCTCTCTTGAACATATTGGCGACACTGAGATGGATTGGTAGTGTTAACCCCAAAATATGGATGGTGTGGAGGACCAATGGCGAAATTCCCGGTGAACGAAATAACCCAACCCGACTCAATCATGATGATGGAGTGAAAGTGTCATGTTCAAGAGTGACCTGCTACCAATAAAATTCGTTAAGTTTTCTTCCCTTTTTCCCCAGTCATTGCTGAAGAGTACCTCTTTATTTTTTTCAAGCTTAAGGAGGATAACATATGCTTGTTCTATAATTTTCCCTTCGAGAAAACTATTGCTATGTTTTAGTGAGGCTAGCAAAAATGAAACTCGTTCTTGTCTAGGTGGACAAGTTTGTTGATATTGTTTTAACAAGTATAACGACAAGGATAACTTAGTTATTTTCATGTTTTCATAGTTTGAAAAGGGAAGAAAAGGAAACTCCAATAGTTCTTTTTCGTAGCATAATCCACTTAAGTCCGAAAAAGGATAAAATAATACAAAAGGGATGACTTTTTGATAACTTTAGTGAGCCGAAAAGACAAGCGATAAAACTTTTTCATGAGATAATCCCTTAGGTTTGAAAAAGATTAAAATATACAGGAGCGATGGCACTTCTCCTTCCTTTAACGAGCTGGAAAGGCCATTAGATCGATAATCCTTTCATATTTCACGAGTCTAAAAAAAGTTTAAAGGAAACTCATTTTTTAGGAATGAGTGCTGTTTAGGGTAGCAACTGGTTCCGCGTAAGCATGGAACTTCTCAAAACATGATGATGTGAAGAGGGTGGCTAACAGGACCACTCATCGTAGCTACTCCTAAGAAAGGTAAACAATCAAGTGGAAGCGTATGATCAGCCAAAAGAATGGAGGTGATGGCAGGAACACAACCAAGGCTCAAAATGTTGATAGTAGGGCAATCACAAAGTTTATTTACCAAAGGCGGGTTCATTTCTTAACGAGCTTGAACCGTGGGGAACTATGCTCAGTGGTAGGTTTATTATTTAATGATCTTAAACCATGCAACAACATGCTCAGTGGTAGGTTTATTTTTTAACAAGCTTGAGCCATGCGATAACATTGCTCATTATATAGTTTCTCTTTTTATATAAACTAGAAACGACAAAACTAAAAGGCTAGAAAAACTAAAAGATAAGGAACTACTGAGGTTAGGTAGGATAGTTTCATCAACAGTTTAGACAAAACACTCCCTTTGCTTCATTCGCGGAGGAGACAAAGGTGAATGGTGTGTGAGACCAATCACTTAACCTAAGAAGTTAAAAACTAAAAAGCTTAAAAGCTTAAAAAACTAAAATGGTAAAAAGCTAAAAAAAAATGAAATTTGTCATTTTTAGCTTGCACAAAAAGGTTTGCATGCCCCTAGGCATCGAGAGAAGGAGAGTTTCCAGTAACCCTATGGGAATCACTGTGGTTAAGCAGGATGGGTTTAGTCGGTAGTCAAAACACTTCCTGGCTTCGTACATCAAATAAAAAAAGGTGAATGGTGTGAGATAACACTTCCAATCACATAACTTACAGGGAAACCTATCTTTTCATTTGGGTTCATCTGCCAAAGTAGACAAGGGTGCATGCTCCCTAAGCTTCATTACATTCATCGGACTACTCCTGGCAATTAGGTGGATGGAATGAAGGTTGAAGAGACACTCTTGATGCGAAAGGAACTTTTAGGGATGATGATTGACTTGGAGCTATGATTGAACCGGGAAATGAAAGCTGGTCAATAGTGAAAATATTGCCTTCATGTGGGAAACACATCACCCAGAAGAGTGTTGAAACAATAGCTTCCATGTTATAAACATAGTCCCGTCCAAGGAGTAGATTGTATTCTAATGGTCCTTGGACTACCATCATGTTGAAGTGAATGGTTTCGCTTCCCAAAGTTATCGGTAACTTAGGGAGGATCCCTAACGATCAACTGGTTCCTTTGTTAAAGCCTGACAATTTCTATGTAATAGGCATAAGCGTTGGAAAACCAAGCACTTTCCAAGCTATTGAGGAAAGGATACTCACTGATGCCCCTTCATCTATGATAGTGCCAGACAGGATAATTTTGTGAAGTTGTACTATGATCCGGAAAGGTACGTAAGATGGAAGTCATTATCTTGCTAGTCGATTCCAATCGAAGGAAGTGACTAGACTACTTGGATGGGGTACTGAATAAACTGTAGATATAACCCCTTGACTAGTAGGAACTGGGGAATTTTCTTCCTATTGTGAAGGAACTGGCGGATTGCCCCCAAGTTCATTGGACTCCGAAGTAACAAAAAGAAGTTTATCATTACTGTTCTCACTCTTTTCGGGAAGTGTATGTTCTTCTGAAGGTAAAGCTGGGTCAACTGCCATCTTGACCTATTGACTTTGGTCAGGTATGGACTCAAAAGATTCACTTTCAACGATAGGTGTTTCGACCAACGGTTGAGTTATGTCAGTCGGATTTTCAACTAGTAAAGGACTTGGGGTGATCCGGATGTAAACACGAACACAAAAAAATACAGAGATAACCATATACACAAAGATGCAACGGAAATAATACTTCATTTCATTAATGGAAAATACCGAAATAAGCTTACAACCAGAAATGGAAATTAGCGAGCTAGGGCAATGGTAGCTTGTCTCTGAGACGAGATGTGGTGGCTACATGCCTATGAACTGTACTGAACTCTGTTACAATGAGGCTTGAAGGCCTATTTATTGTTGAGAAACAATGGAAAACCATTCACCTTCCAAATCCTAACCCTAGAAGATGAAACGCCAAATTGTGGGCCCCTTTTTGGGTAAATTGGTACATCAATTTCCCAGGGTCGTAACTTTGGCATATGATCTCCATTTGACGCGTATGATAGCTCGTTAGAAAGAGCTATTTGAGAATTACCACTTTGGGAAGGGAAACATTGTTCCATGGACCCATGTTTCCCCCAAATTTCCCAAAAAACATCGTTGAGGGCCTCAAAACGGCTCTGGAAGTTCAGGACCCGAAAAAACTGCTAAAAATAGTAAATTGTGCTACAATTACGGAAACTGAAAACTGAAAGAGACAGTTGCGAGGGTCCAAATTGGATAGGTGGGTGGCCACCAACATCCACCTGGATCATTCCTCCCCCCTTAGGAAGCAATGGTCCCCATTGCGTTGATTTCCTCAATCTGCTGAACTTGTCCTGCAATCTCTGATGTGTCTAGTAATGTGGGAAGCATGGTCGACGATGGTCCACATTGAACACTTGGTGCAGGCGAAGGAATGGAGAAATGATGTGCTCCAAAGCATTATTCCCCATAGCATTGGTACTGCTGTAAGGACCTTTTCAGATTGGTCTGAGCTTCTTATGGGTTCTGGTAAGGCGTTCGTTTTGTCAATGCAACCAGACTTTGTTGCCCACCTGAAACTTGTGTGGTACCCCTATGGGTGAGGAGAAGTTGTTCATGTGTTCTCTCATGACCGTAACCCTTTTCTACTGCTGCTGTGTGGAGGAACCCTTTGCGGGGGTCATCGATGTGGTGGCAATCTTCCCCTTACTTTGGGAGTGAATGAGAGAGATGAATTTCCTAGTCTAGGAGATGAGCTTCCTGCCTTTCTTAGCAATGATCAAAGATGTGGCGGTAGGTGGGGCTACCTCCGGTATCCTATATAATGAATTATTCAAAGAAATAATGACAGCACGAGGCCTTGACTCATACACAGGATGTCGCCTCCACAAGTATGGCTAGCCTAATAGTACATCACAAACATCCAGAGGTGTAACATCACACAATACCTCGTCTGTGAAAGGCTTGATGCTATAGGGAAGGCGGCACTACTGGCAAACTTTCAGATCTCGTCCTTCATGAAGCCACCCAATATTGTATGGTTGCAGGTGTGGTGTAGTTGGTAGGCCCAACTGCTTCATGACCTCTGCTAAAACGAGGTTCTTTTGGCTGCCACTATCGACAATGAATTGCAGCGGTGAACCCTTCACCCACATCTATGAGTTGAAAAGATGTTCCCCCTCCTCTCGATCTTCAGGCTCATTTTTCTGGATTTTGGTAGTGGCAACAGTGGCACTAGGATCTGCATCAGTGATCTACTTCCCTTTTCCATTCCCCTTGTCGGGTTCTGGCTCGGGGTCGGAACATGCATCTGATTCGGAAGCCTTCAACTCGGCCACCAGCGGCTGCTTGGTCCGACACTCACTTGTGTTATGAGTGGGACTCTTATGGAACTCACACCACTTTCCTGTGTCCTTCTTCGGCTTCATGGTGTTGTTCTTTTCTTGCGGCTTCGACGGGTTGCCTTGGGTCACCCCGCCTTGGCTTTGTCCTTTGGGCTTCGGATTTGCAGATCCAAAGTCTCGCTTCTTCTGTTTGAAATTTTACTCAATTTTGACAGTGTATTGGTATGTTGTGCCGAGTGAGGAGATGTTCAATAACTCCATCTCTTCCTGGATGTATCGGTGTAGGCAGTCGCGGTATTTGAGTACCAGATGTAGCTTAGAATCTTTGATACCCAACTGTGTGTGAAGGGTGTGAAAAACGTTTGTGAACTCAGGCACATCTTGGTCCCGTCCCTGCCGCAGCGTGGTCCTTTTGATGTATTTGTCCTCATAGCTTTTGACAGGGTAATACTGCTCCTTGATGGCATCTCGGAATGAATCCCAAGTGGGTGCGGCTGAAAATAGTGAGTCGGTACTTTCATCCTTATGCTCACAGTAGGTTTCCCACCAGTCCTTGACATGGGGGGCTGCTTTGAGAAGAGCGAAAACAATCTTTTCCCGACTTGAAAATTCATGAACAGAAAAATATCCTTCTAGTAGATTTAACCATTTATCTATAGCATCTGCGTCTGTCTGACCCTTGAATATGGGGATTTCAAAATTAACTTGTACCTTAAAGGGCATGGCGTTTCTAGAGTAGCTGCTGGAAGCTGATGCGTCACTTTTGGGTAGTCGCTGAAGGATTTGGGCAAAGATGTCCATCACCGTGTTCTGTTGTCGCTCGAGGGATTCTTCAAGCAATATTTTGATAGGATCTCCTGCTCCCTCGCCTTTCTTCTCATCCACCATGGGAGGTCGTTGGGATTTGCAAGGCTGGTCTTGCAATGGTTCGACCACTTCAAGCCCTAGCTCCTTATATCCTGACCTCGTTGGGGACATGAAAAGAAAAACAGAGAAAAGGCAGACCACTCTGATACCACTGATCTGAATTTAAATAGGAGCACAATAAAATATAGAGATAACCATATACACAAAGATGCAACGGAAAAAATACTTCATTTCATTAATGGAAAGTACCGAAATATGCTTACAACCAGAAATGGAAATAAACTAGCTAGGGCAATGGTAGCTTATCTCTGAGAAGAGATGTGGTGGCTACATGCCTCTGAATTGTTCTGAGATCCGTTACAATGAGGCTCAAAGGCCTATTTATTGTTGAGAAACAATGGAAAACCCTTCATCTTCCAAATCCGAACCTTAGAAGATGAAACGCCAAATTGTGGGCCCTGTTTTGGGTAAATTGGTACATCAATTTCCCTGGGTTGTAACTTTGGCATATGATCTCCGTTTGATGTGTATGATAGCTCGTTAGAAATACCTATCAGAGAAATACCACTTTGGGAAGGGAAACATCAATCCATTGACCCATGTTGCCCCCAGATTTCCCAGAAAACGTTGTTGAGGGCCTCAAAACAGCTCCGGAAGTTCAGGACCCAAAAAAATTGCGAAAAATAGTAAATTGTGCTACGATTATGGAAATTGAAAAATTGTAAGAACAGTTGCAGGGGTCCAAATGGGATAGGTGGGTGGCCACCAACATCCACCTGGATCATGGGGAGAGCTTCTTATATCCATATGGAATTCGTTGCAGTGAAGCAGGACGGTTATGCAAGACTCCTTTGGCTTCATCCAAAAAAGGATGACGGGGAAGGGTATGGTCCCCTTCACATAACTTACATTTGGACTCTTCTTTTCTGCCCATTATTACTAGTTGATGGTGTGTTGTCAACTTTATCACAAGAGGTTGGTGACACCATTTGATGCAAACGAGGAGACCATTCTCTCAAGATCCGAGGGATGCACGGACGTTCTCGATGAAAATGGTCTCCTCTACAAATTATGCATGGATCTTTGGGTTTGAAAAGCTTAGTGTGCAAATTTTCACCAAATGATGCATGGTTGCCCCCTTGCTTAACTGACTTCTTCTTCTTCTCAGTCACCTAGTTACTATCATCACTATTTTCACCAAGAGAATAGGAAGAAGGGGAGGGAGAAACAAGTGAAGTAGAAGGTGAACGGTCAACTTCAGTATCAACTGGTTGTTGATTCTATTGCTAAGGAGTCACGTTACTTTGAATGACAGAGGTTGAGAATAGCCATACTGGCAGGCCAATTGTTATTCCCAGAAGGGATAGTGTAGCCATATATGGAGCACCAATATTTCCCCAAGAAGAAAATGGACTAGGATTCCCTTGGAAAGGAATTCCTTGATTGGTGGACTCCATTATCTCAACCTAAGATCAATGAAGGAATAGGGATGTTATTCCGAATTTAATAAATTTTAATGACACTTTGACAGAGCTTTGCTTTTTCAATTTTTAAGATTCAATAAAAAGCTAAAGATGACTCTAGTCCCCTTTGATTTTTAATGAGACTAAAATGACAAGTGCTCAAATGGACCTTTTATTTTAAGGAGTTGAAAAGGAACGAAAGTGACTACTCTGGAAATCTATACAGAGGGATTACCAAACCAATCACAAAACTACAATATACATCTTGGTGATAAATTAAAGAGAAATTACCAAGGACTTATGTACAACAGTCAATCTTCCTGAATGTTGCGTTCAGTGCATTGCGATTGATAGGGCGGTAGACATGGCTTCCTATGGATAAAGGATATAAGTCTATTGTGGTCTCCCAATAGATACTCAACGGTACGGGGAGCACAAGTCAATTCTAACACTTATCGTATCAAAGAGGAGGAATCACCCAACCTTCGATGAAAATGATAGTTACTAGATTTTACGACACTAGAACACATGTCTAGCCTAGAGCTCTAAATGTCTTGCGTTAGGTTCCAAAGCGTTGTTAAGTTCATTGAAATTTATTTTAGAGTTGATCTTGTTTAGAATTTTTCCTTTCAATGGTTCATCTCGTGATGTAGATGTAAAATTCCTAAAAATGAAATCTACAATGATAAACAATCCTTATTTATTTTTAGCAATCAAAATCCTAGCTACTAAGGAAAGAAGATTCAATTTCTTTCAAACAAAGAGCAAAGAGCGCACACTAAATACACTTTTCGTAAATCATTTTCGCACACAATCTAAATGCAAATGCAAATTCATGTATTTTTTTTTGTTCCCCTTAATGTGAAAAATGTGAAAAAGGAAAACTAAGTAGAGCACAGTTCTGAAATATTTTTACTCAAAGTGACATTTCAACAATTTCTTTCTTCAAAATAGAAAGGAAGACTAAACGACACTTTTCAATTTCGAATAGAAAATGCTTTCGATACTTCAAATATCAACAAATCAAATCAAGAGCATGACAAAAAGTTCAATTGACTATCTAGAGAATTAAGACTCAACGACACTTCTCTTTTTCACACAAAATGATAGTTACGACACTTTTTGCACCAAAACGACAAATCAATTTAAGAAACTTTTCAACAAAGGATTCTAAATGATCGACAAATACATAAAAACATTTACTAATCCTAATCAATGGAGGCTAAACTATGTAAAGAAAGTAGGCTTTAGCAATGAGGTATTGTTCATAAGCAGCGAAACAACTAAACAGAGCTGAAAACAAGGACAAAAAACCCCAAATCTTAAGGAGAGAAATAGGCTCAGACACTCATCGCACCTAGGCTTCATAGAAACAAGGATGTATCGCACTTTTTAGGCTTGGGAGGTGTGATGCATACTGGTAGACAGTGACAGATAGTGCGATGGGCCAGTGAGCGCAATTGAGATGGATTTTGGCTCAAATTTGTAGCTGATTTCAGTTAGTTAAGTTGAGATATGATAGACAGTAAAGAGAAAACTATAGGGATATGATCTTGAGAGGTTACTGAGCCACCAAAAGGGCATCCAGAATGCTTGTAAGTCATATGTTCAATTCACAAACTAAACTAGAGATTGACTAAAGTAGCATTTATCTACTTTGCAATTGCAGAGAAAGAGAAGTTCGAAGGCTAAATGGCTAACTTTAGGCTCCGTCTATAGTTTATAAAACAAGAAAAAACAACAAACAAACAAACTATTCGTTCCCCAGTGGAGTTACCATTTTGTTTCCAGGAAAACTATTGTCTTTTCGATCTGCTAGCCCTCTAGGATTGGTAGCTATCCTAGCAAACAAACAATCAAAGAAATTTGGGATTTCCTTTATGTATGATAGATAAGAGAGAAGCAAAGGAACCAACTTGGATCTTCCGTTTGACTCCTTGCTTGGTTTCTCTCCCCCTTGATAGAGCTTGCAACTCCTCTCCTACTTATCCCACTTAGAGAATATGTGTAGAAACAAAGTAACAAAACACCATCAAAGCATCTTGATCTATTATATCATAAACAATGCACAATAAAAAATACATTCAATATACAATGTCATTCACAAATACATGATTATATAGAGGAAAACTCAAAGAAATTCATTAAATATGAAGGGAGAATTACAACCCAGCTATCTGATCCAACATCATCCTCCCAGCATCAAAGCCCTCTTCATCTCATGAAAAGCAAGATCACCCAACCATGCAATGCTCCTTCTCAAAGACAAACTATCAGCACTCCCTCGCAAACTACAAAATTCCAGCCTCTAAATCTCTCCAATGAGGGATCCATTTATAGATGTATGCAAGGGTGTGAATCATCTCTTGGTTTTTCATTAGTGTCATTCCACTTATTGTTCTTTGTTCCACTTGGATATTTCTTGGATATCTTACTCATCCCTGGACGAATTAGGGGATGCAAGTGTCATAGGATAAGTTTCTAGAAGATTCCATGAGCATCCACTTAGCAAATTGTCTTCGAAATTTGTCCATTCTTGCTCATTGCACCCCACAGAATGCCTCTTCAGTAGGCATCGCACCTGGCTAGTCTAAGAGTTAGTATGCATTGCACCCTGGCAGTGGAGTAGTCAGTATGGTCCAGTTTTGGCCAGTTCTGAGTGGTTTTTCATGCAGAACTTCTGGGGAATGATGTAATCAGTTGACCATGATCCTTTAGGGTATGAAACAACACTTTTAGGGGTTAAGAGCCCTAGTTTATTGACATATAATATTGAGGTTGAAGTGCCCAAATATGTCTACAAAAAGATCTCATCTTCATCAAACCTAAAATAGGATAAGGTGAGATCACAAGAGTGAGTGTGTGTGAGACAAATGACTTCAAGTTCTCTTCTGTTTATACTAAAACATAGAGGTTGAATAGACATGACTGTTGGGCTTCTAAGCCTACATAAGTTGCTAGCTGACTTGTCAATTTGTTCATAATCAAAATAAATTCATATCTTCATAAATACTTATCGGAATCAGATGATCTTTAGATCAATCCTACACTTCTCGATGAGTGGGATCCAATAAAAATATCAACTACTATAAATAAGATGACCCACATGGAGTTTGGCCCTAGTTTCCAGTTTTAACACTAAGGTTATGCTTCTATCGAATAGTCAGATGGCTAGGCCACTTGTGTATGGATTCAAATGACTACCATTCACTTTTCCTTGGAAGGGATCTCCATTCAACTTAACCAACTAGACCATGCCGCTGTTGGTAATCTCCCTAATAACATACGGCCCTAGCCAGTGCATCTTGAGTTTCCTTTGCAAAATTATCAAACTTACTATCATACAACAACACCAACTCATTCACCTTCAAGGTGCGTAGCTTAATATGTCAGTCGTTCCATGCCTTTTCACGCTGCTTTTGGACCTGCTAGTGAAGTCCAACTAAAAATATCTCTTCTTCTATCTCATCCAACTATGCGAGCCTCTCTCCCAAGGCCCCACGCTCCACCATATCTATGAGTGTCGTTATATGCACACTAGAAATGATGTATTCCATAGGCATCACCTCTTCAACCCCATATACCAGCCTAAGGGGTGTCTGTCCTTTTAATTTCTAGTATGTTTTCCAATAAGTCCACAATACTGTAGGTATGCGTAGGTCCCAATCACTTCATTGAGTATTGCAAACCTTGGTCAATGCAGTCTCGAGCACTTTGATAAATGCCTCCACTATCCTGTTAGCCTGTGGGTGATAATATGTACTCTTATGGAGATACACCTAAAATTCCTTCGTTAGTGCACTCATTGCCTCATTTAGAAAGTGCATACCCTCATCTCTCATCAAGATCTTTGGACACCCAAATCTTGTCAGTACATGTTCAAATAGAAACTTCACAGCAGTTGTGCCCATGTAATCCTTCACCAGCTACGCTTCTACCCAATGAGTCAAGTACTCCATCGCAGTGATAATGTACCTCGCACCCATATTTCCTTGGGGCTGAATAGGTCCTACAAAATATATTTCTCACTTTTTGAAGTGTTGCAATGACATTTGTGGATTCAAAGCCATTTCATCCCTCTGTGGTGGCCTACCTATCTACTAACATACATCACACACCTTATAGTATTCTTTTGAATCCTAATGAAGCGTTGGCCACAACAACCTGGCTCTAAAATCTTTTGTGTGGTTGTTCTTCCTGTATAATGTCCTCCCATGGAGCCCCCAAGAGAATCTGCGAGGACGCTGCTTCATTCAAACTCGAGGACATACATTCGTAGTATTTCATCATTCCCCATCTTGTATAGTTGCCAAGAAATGATAGAGAAGTGTGTCATACACACCACTAATTCCTTCTTTGCTAGATAGAGTATCCTTCTAGCATAGTTCCAGTTGTTAGAAAGTTTATTTTATATTCAAAATGTCCATCCATGACGCACATGGGAAAGAGCTCTGCATCAGGTAATTATTCCTCCAAACTAGTAGGTTCCTCCCCTGTCTCCATGTGCGATAAGTGGTCTAATTCCGTGTTCAATTGTCAAGGCTTCACAAGAACTTAAAAATCCTACTCCTCAAACAATAAGAGGCATCTACAAATCCCCGCCCCACCCACCAACATAGGCATATTGACCAGGTGCTGTAGCGTGTAGTACATGTGCAACTTCTCAAGTTGGGGCTTTTCTCCATAGGTTTGCATCCATGTGCATGCATCATTTTATCCATCATACTTGTCTGTGAGTCACATCGTAGGTTTCCCAAATCGTGCTCGCATCATTCTCCTATTCACATGAATCATCAAAGCTTCCTTTGTGCGTACCCCACCATCTTGCGGGTGTCGCGAGTAGTACCCAATCCAAGGTCTAGAAGCGTTTCTTTTCTAGTACCTCCCTTTCAAATGCATCCAAGAAGGTATCTACCTCATTCAGACCATCATAAGTAGGTAGATTCCTTTCTTCTCATGACACAAAGCATAACGACTGGGCCATCATATTGCAATTTAATGTAGTTACTTTATGTAACCGATTTTGCCAGCACTCTATTTCTTCATTGGAATCTAAAGTGCAGGAACTCTCACACTCCCATGTAATCCACCCATCGACGGTGGCATTCACCCAGTCTGGGTATCGTGATCTTATCTTATAGATGCAGTCAAGATCATCATCACTCTCATAAACGCGAACTTGTTTTGTATAGCGCCATCCTTCAGCAGGATCCAGGTGTATTATTACACACAATGATTTCTTCTCAAATATCATCTTTCACTTCTTTAGATTGCTTACCCCATTCATATCAGTAGCCCAGTCAATTCCCAAGAGCACAGGGTAGGGATTTTTGTCATCAACAATCTTTATTACTTCAAAATATTCTAGTGCACTCACTCCGTCAATATCCATGGTTACTCCCTGCAATCGCCCCATGCGTATGATTTTCTATTGTTTCACCATCCTTAGCTGAATTGGAGACCATTGCAGTGCAAATCTCCCCATTTTCTCCCATTTCTGTTTTGGTAAAACATTCACATCTCATTCCAAATCTAGAATGAATTGATCCATCTGATATTCTCCAATTTGCATGGTGAGTCTCATTTCATGCCCCATCCTAGTTTTATGCTTTCCGATCTTTTGGACTACGTATAGTTCTCATTGTGCAGTCCTAGCATATCTGTTGATGAGTTCCTATAACCCTTTTATAGCCTTATTGTCACGCAATAACTTCATATAGGTTTTGAGGAAAGTAGTGAGCATAGACGGGTCCATCTCTGACTCAGGCTTATCTTTGCTTCCTGAAGTGGAGGCTTCAGTGAAGCTCTTCTTAGCTTCTATGAAGGTTTCCCAAGCATGCTCCAAATAAAACTCAGCCTCTTTAGTTGGGGCTTTGTGAACCTAGGTACTATATTCTCGTTGTTTCCCCTTGTCATCTCCCATCCTAATTCCACTTCGGAGCACTATATTTATGTTCGGATCTTCCTCACATAGCTCATACCTCATCATCTACAGGTTCTAAGTCAAGGGAGGTGGTAGCGAACCTTTGACACGTATTCTAGCTATCTGCGTAGGACAATCTTATGTTTCATCATCAAATAGTGTGCAGTACTTGCATGACAGACGCATTGGATTAGTTCAATCATCAGCATAGTGTCCTAGTCCCCTGCACTTATATCAAATCAACTATCCTCGACCTCTACAAGGTCTTCCTCCACCTCAGCCTTGCCCACGCCCCCAAAATCCTATCCGCTTCATCCATACATTCTGGTCAAGGGGCCATGTTTCATCCTGAACCCTCTAGGTGGGAGTTCTATCTATCATCAATTCATAGCTCCTAAAAGTATGTTTTTCATGTCCCATCGATCTACAAAAGTTGCAGAATAACTATTGCGGAGTTTGTGTATACTTCTGTAACAAGTGGTAGTTATCCATGGCATGCTTTCTAGCTATTCGACAGAAAGTGCACCATAACGCAGGTGATGTGCTAGGCTCTGCTTAAGCTTTCAGCCTTAAAGTCATCGGTCCTCCTTCTACAAGGTAATTTGTAAAGACCAGGTAGTGGTCTTTGTCATGACACTGACTCTTGCATTTTACGCACCATACTTCTTTGTGTACCTCTGGCCGAACCATCCTATCCTGCTTCAAGCTTTGCATCTCAAGGCATAGGTTCTTCACCTACGCATGGATCTAGTGAACTCCTAGATTAGGATCTTGCATTTAAGTCTCGTGTAGTCTCATGGCAATCTCGAGGTCCTCTTCCTGAGCTGTTATCTTCTGCTATGAGAGTGCACTTCCTAGGTGTGGTAGCAGTGAAGCCGAAAACCACTCTTGATACTTTCCATCTATCAAACTTACGTTGGCTTCGTGGATCATACATTTCAGCCTCTCATCTAGTCCCCAAGCCATATCTCCTGGTAGCATCATGATATCTTTGAATCCAACAATCGAATACGCTTCAGATTTAGGAGTGCTAAATTCCATATTCAGTGCTACTTGGATTTCTGCTACTCTATCATTCGGGTTATCGCTAGAGTACTTAATGTCCCAGGTTAGAGCGTGATCTTACAGAGCACTAAATAGTGTCTCTTTTTTTATATGGTCATCTGTAACACCTTGAGCTCCCCATACAGCCCTCATGAAGAACCAGAATTGGTTCAGTTCCTCATTTCCCAAGCCTTTGAACAAATGCAACTTCACTGTATTTTCCATACTGAATCGTAGTGGAGGTAGAGGTGGTATGGGTGAAGTTGGAGGTGATGGAGGTGTGGGTAGAGGTGGATTCACAGAAATCCTTGTCTTATCAATTGAATAGCACTTCGCGGAGAGAACTTCATGATCCCTTTTTCATCCCCTCATGCAGGTGAAATCAAGGGGCTATGCTCTCGACCATTATTTCCTTCATTTCTGTAAATTCTTTTGCTTCTCGTAGACCTGAACATCACAGTAGCTACATAACTTGCTTTTCACACAACAACATTTTAATCCAACTATTCAAAGATTTTATGTACTTACCTCGCGGTCCTTTGGAAAAGTGTCACTCTGCCTCTCTATAGCTGACTCAGATGTCAGCCACGAACTCAATAACAAATCCTCCTATAACGCAATTACGCCAATGATCAATGATGCACACAATCTTATCCTCTAGTGCTTCCATCCTTCGCACTAGCTTTGGCGTCCACACAATAGGACTGTCAAGTTTCCACCTTCCTTAGCTATCTGCTAGCTTCATGATCCACTTGTATAGCTCAGTAGGGAAGGATGCGAAAAATATTTCATGGATCTTCATATGCAGTTACCTGTCTAACCACTGTTCTTTTAACAGTTGCGGGTTTCTGTTTTCTTGTGCCACGAACTCATGAATCCTTCTGTCCAACCAACCTTCGATTTCTTTCTTAGTTGGATTCCAATGATACGAAATCACACATGTTTTATGCAGATTCGATTCCTGGTAACGGAAGCATTTGTTGGCTTGTGGGGGCCTGACCCCCATTCAACATTAGTTAGCCAAACAAATTCCTACACTACTGGCCCTTTTGGCATCATCCTATAGAGCGCGGGCTTAAGTTTCACCTAAAGCAGTATGGGGGGATGTTGCAACAAAGTTTCCACACCCTTGAGATGGTTGTGATATCAGTTTATTGCAACGGTACCTGCCTTCATGTAGGTTACTTATCCATCTTCTCTACCCTTGAGTACATTCGCAACTATTACAATTGGCTTCTGCGCAACCCTAACCAGCCGTTGAAATCCTTTTGCGCTGCTAGGGCAGCGAACTGTGATATCTTCCAAACTAAGATAAGTATCTTACCTATCTTATTAACAGATCTTATTTAACTTCTCAAACAAATGTTCTTACTTGCATTAACTTAGCCAATACAATTATACACATCCATGCATCATATAAGCATTATAAGTGAAATTCATACCCAATATAATAGATTCATAAACACGAAATAAAGACACATAAATTATAGAATACTTCTCTTTATTGCTAATCGAGATGATTACAGACTTGACACACCCGCTCCCTCAGCTGTAGGGGTCCACACACTCAGCAACAGAGACTCTACCTATGCTACAACCTAACCTAGACTTCTACTCCAAATATATGAATAAATTCTTCATCATTGATTAGTTTTTTTTAACTACTTAGAGCTTATCTCTATTTACACAATCCCGTGATTTGCTGATCATGGGTAGACAACCTTATGACTCTTTAACAACTATGTGCTCCGTGACTACAAAATGTGGAGTCTCTACATTTGGATTACAAAATTGGAACAAAATATGGGATCTTAGCCCCAAAACTACCCTTGGGGAATCCTGCGCCCAACAGAAGTTGAGGAAAACAATAGTTGATATAAATGGTCAACAAGAAGAGGCTAGCATATTTAATGGAAGGCTAACCATTTAGCTAGATGAAAGAGAATCTCACTATAAGAGACTACAAGTTGTAGTAGTATCATTGAGACATGACTTAGAAAAGTAAAATAAAGAGTTGTCTCAATACCATAAGCTTGAGGAGAGCACAAAGGCTTTGAATGATATGCTTGTGAAGTATAGATCTTCTCTCATCAAAGCTAGTTTAGGTTACAAAGAAAAAAAAGATCCAATGTTGCGTAGGCTGAAGGGTCAAGCTCCCAGGTAAAGGAAATTTAAGTTTCCAACAACAGCCAATCGAAAGAAGTTGTTGTCCAACAATGACAAGGGAAGATAGTGCAACAAAAATTGGTAAGAAGAAACAACAAGAAGAGCACTGGAAGACAACCAAGAAAGCGTTGATTTGGGTTAGCATCGGATTTTCTCTAGCCATGGAAATTGGCGGAGAGGCTAAGCCACAAGAGATCTCCAATACCCAGAAATGGTTTGGGTAGATTCAAATAGTTTTTGATATATTACAATTTCTAATATTTTTAATGGAGTCCCCAAGTCTAAACTTAGGGAAAATACAATATTAATGAGAATCAATATAAAATTTTTTTAGAGTGGTCCAAAAGTCATGGATCAAGTGAGATCTAATCTTAGACATTCATTAGGGACTTAATCTCAACCAATTTTTCAACAAGAAAAAGTATAAGAGGAGGGTTAAGGATGACTTGGAGAACACATCGAGAGATCAAGATTTCGACTTTCAAGGGCTCGATTTGATGAGAAAGTTAAGAGAGTGATTAGAATTGTAGCTGAGGGGTAGTGAATACAAAAGCAAAGAGGCAAAGATAGCATCGGGAGGATCAACATAGTATCCAGAGAGAAGGACGCAGAACTAGCCAAGGGTTCACGCAGAGCCTACCAGGGCTCATGTAGAGGCAGCCAGGAGGTATGCAGTGCCTCATAGGGTGAGTGTGAGTGACATAGAGGGCGAGAGGACTGATGTAGTGCCTCCAAAGGCTAAAATAGGCTAATCCAAACTAATGTTGGGATAATGCTGGGTCAGAAAGAGCTGACACAGTCCCTAAAGGCTGAGACTCAGGTTTTGTGGAGCGAATTGGAGCTGTGGAGCTGCTGAAGTGTTTATTTGGGGTTTAAGCCATAATATCTACTTTCGAGTAGAGAGGTGTTATTGCCGATTCTTTTCTTTGTTGGGTGAGCCAGATTTGGCACCCAGATTATATTTTGAAACATCTTAATAAATCAAATGCTTAGATAGCTGCAACAATTTTCCTGCATTTTGTTTTTCTAGGGACATTAGTCCAAAAACAATTGTCTCACTTGTGTGCGTGTTTCTATTTCCCTTAGTTGATGATCTGTAATGCGTTGAGCATGTACTTGTATTTATTTCCAGTATCTACATGGTAAATAACTTGTTAATTAACAAAGCAAGTAGGTAGGAATAAATCAGTAAAGTGCATGAAGCGTTTTTAACGTGTGAGACTTAGACATTCCAATAGCAAGAACAAGGTGTAATGAGAGGAAGTAATGCAAACTGCCATGGAAGGGACATGAGAAACCAACAAAGCTCCTTTCCCATTAAAGGAAAAAACTATAAAAGAAAATGTTTCTTCAGTGCTCAAAATCCCTTTTATGGGTATTATTTTTATTGCAATAATTTTGGGCATAAGCCATAGACTGTAGATGACATGGAAGAAAATGTGATTCCTTGGCTAGAATC
>APFE030657706.1:0-12409 GCA_000404065.3 Pinus taeda
CGGCGACGGCATGGACCATACCTTTCCAGCTGCCCAGCGAAAAGCCCCCAGCGACCCTGCCCACCGCCAACCTTGCAGTTCCGGTCAAATCGTATTGATGAAGTATGGCGCCGATGAAGTATTGATCCGCCGAATCCATAGCGCGTGGCCTCCATTCAGACAAGGGATTAATGCTGGACGGGAGATATGCATGATGTGATCCTATGGAGAGATGCGTTGCCATCATCCTGCGTCCATGTCAAACCATCGGCGCCATCCATGCGTCATTCATTTTGAATTTGTAATTGGGCGCGCTTGAATTTCGAAATTTCTACTATGTATCATTAATTTTGAATTTGTAATTGAGCACACTTGAATTTCGAAATTTCTGTCTTTCACTGTCCTATACTCTTATGGAATTTGTAATCTTCTTCTCTTATTTTTCCCTTTACTCTGCAATCTTCTTGCTGCCATTAATGGGTTTTATGTTAGTTTCCACTGCATGACTCGTAATTTTTTCTTTGCAGCCTTGGATCCTCAGAGATTATGATAGTTTAGATAATAGACAAAAGCAAATGGGGGGAGTTTTCAGGCTTTTGGTGCTCAGTTTGGGATTCTCCAGACCCAATTCTAATAGAAGCGCGGACAACACAGCGTCAATACCTGTTGATTTATCTAAAGGTATTCGCACTCTATATAAATTTTATTGTTAAATGGCACTTCGCTGCTGTCAGATGATTGCAGCGAGGTCTTCAGGGGACGTTGCAGAGGAAGTGCCTCACAATAATGGCTTAGATAAATCGGCCATGAAAGGACTGCATACTGTTGTCTATGCCAGAACACAGTCCTATCAAAACCATGACTACGCTTCTTTGTAATTACAGGCAAAGCATTGCAGCCCAAAACGCCTGCCTGCGTAGAGATAATGATCATCAAACAATCGATTTGACAGAAACAAGCCAGAACACCTGCCTGCCTAGAGATAATGCTCATCAGACAATCGATCAAGCCAGATGGTAGAAAGCAGAGAAGAATCGCTGGACTGAGAACATCGTTTTTCCAAATTTGTGATCCCAAGGAACGATTCATGATTACAATTTAGGTGATTGAGATAATTTTGTAACATATTGTTAGAACTCGTGTATTTTAGAATAATATACTCTGTTAGATGCATTGTACAAATATTCTAAGGACTATCAGTCCATCTTTGTTGAGAAACTTATTTTTGTTGATATTAGCAAAAACAAATCTCGGCGAAGATTTCCCTCAAGTCTTCTCGTCTCAACTGAGCAATCTATTTGAGTGTCGACTGAGAAATCTGTTTGAGTGGTTCATATTAGTGCCATTGAGATTTTTGGTTCTACCACTGTCACAATCTACGTTATGAGCCCAAATTTGTTTAATAGGCATCTGTTTAATTTTGTTGTAATTATCTATGTCTTTTTATCTCTATCCTGAACAGATTTTTATGTTTATTCTGGAACAGATCTAGGTTTATGGACTGTGACATTATTTCCGTAATATGTTTGCTGTGACATTATTTGGATGGGATGTTGGATATGCATACCCAGATGATTTGTATGATGGAATACTTGGCAAATATTGTGCATATGCTGAAATTTAATTATATAATATAATATATCTTTTTTAGTACTGAAAAAAATACTCTACAAAATGACATCAGAACAATAGTTGCATATATTTATATATTTAAGTCCAAGACATACCAATGGTTGCAAATTGTCACAGTATATTGTAATCTATGATTGTGATTTTTTTATCACAATAATAGTTACATATAGTTATATATTTAAATCCAAGACATACAAATGGTTGCAGATTGTCACGGTATATTTTAATTTAAGATTGTATTTTTTTATGAGTTTGGTAATTTTCTACAGGTTTGGTATTGGTATGATTGTGCTTTTTATGAGTTTGATATTTTTCTATACGTTTGGTATGATTGTGTTTATTTTATCAATTTAGTAATTTTCTACCAATTTAGTATGAAAATTGATAGAGATTTTATTTGAGTATTGTAACATGTATAAAATTTCATAGAGATTTAGTAATTTGATATTTTTTTATTTGTATAATAGGAATGGCTTAAAGATTTTTCAATGGGTTTGGATTTATTTATGTATTTGGAAACTTATTTTAATCAACAACAAATTAAAATCTTGTCTAAAATTGTATCACTTGATTTCTACCACACAAAAATAAACTAAAATAACTGTTAGTAACATTAAGCCAATTAGTATTCACATAATTATATCTATATGTATGCTTTTAGAATATATGTTTTTAATCATCAAACTACACTTATTCTTTAAGGTAAACATTGATTTTATGATTATTTTATACTTTCAAAAATATGTTTTGAGACTTATTTTCCACTTCTAAATAAATGCCTAGTTATCTTTATGTTTTTGATAGAGTGGTAATGGGAATTGTTTTCACTGTCTTTATGTACTTAAATTAAATATAGTTATGAGTTTCAATTGGAAGAGAACTTAATTTGAATTTTTTTGTCTAATTTCACAATAGCCATGGCGGTTCATTCATTTGATCATTGACATTAGAAGTGTTAGATTGAGCCATGTTTTAACCATTAAATTAGAAGTACTATATTGAGCCATGTTAATCATTACTGTTTATCATCTAGTTAATGATAACCAGTGTTGTGGGAACAAAAATCATAGTAGTATCATGTTAGTTGACTTTATATGCATGGTAGTATTACTATGCTTGTGGTGAGTTTATTTAGAGTTATGTAGTTGATGAACTCAACCTTGAGGTATTAGGAATGGACACATAATTGAAACCAAATCAAAGAATAAATGTTAGAAGAAACTAATCTTAGTTAGTAAATAAAATTGCAAACAATCCAACTGAATTTTGATGAGTTGCACTATTTATTTTCATTGATGATAGAATTTGTCTATTGGTTTGTACGTTATGCATCTAGCATCAATGTTGATTTGGTTGGGAGTCCATATTAATATTATAGTCACAAAACTAAGAACTCGAAGAAAAAATAGAATACAAGTTTCTATATGTGCTATGCCATGTCATTCATGCAAAGAGAATAGGAACCTTGGAATTCATGTAAAGATTTCTACATAATTCCTTAAATAGGCACAAAATTTAATATTTGTAGAAGATCCAAGTTGGTGAGGTGTGAGGGCCATAAGTACCACATTCACAAGTCATACCAATCAAAGTATTTGAATCTTTGACCTTGATAAAGCTGTTAGTACTCAAGGAGAAAGCAAAGTCAATGTGGAAGAGAGAGGGATTGGAAGATACACTGGCCATCAATGTAGAGATTAAAGAGGAAAATCGAAACTTGAAGGAGGAGGTGCATATTTTTGAATAAAGGTTAGCATAGCTATAAAAGAATTTTTAGACCTATGCAATTTTTTTCTATTACTAGAGAATTGTTTTATTGGATAAAAATGCTCTGTCACCCCTATTCTAGTGGATTGGAACAAGAGTAGAGTCCATCTTATGCAACTAGGAGAGAAGGTGATTCAAACAAACAAGATTCATACAATTGCGTACAAAATAGTTCATACACAAATGTGTAAGGTAAATAACATACATTGCTAAAGTAACCAGAATAGTTGAACTACAATAACAACATATGCATGAAAATGTGTTGTCTTTATTATATGTATTAAGTGAAAGTTCCATCCATACATACACCATTGAAAGCCACTAGACCCAATAGTGGAACATTACAGTCAATACCGTCTGCTCCTCCGTAGAGATGTACTCGCTCTATGATGTAGAGAAGCCAAGGCGCCGTACTTCATCAATACGATGTGACCGGAACTGCAAGGTTGGCGGCGGGCAGGGTCGCCGGGGGCTTTTCGCTGGGCAGCCGGAAAGGTATTCCACCTCCATAGCAAAGTTAATGCTATAGAGGGTACCTCTGTCAGAGTCTCACAGAGCTCGGCGACGGCATGGACCATACCTTTCCAGCTGCCCAGCGAAAAGCCCCCAGCGACCCTGCCCACCGCCAACCTTGCAGTTCCGGTCAAATCGTATTGATGAAGTATGGCGCCGATGAAGTATTGATCCGCCGAATCCATAGCGCGTGGCCTCCATTCAGACAAGGATTAATGCCGGACGGGAGAGCTCACCAACCTCCTCCGACCTTCAATTATCTGCAGAGAGAACATTATCTGCAGTTCAATTCGACGAACAGGAGAGAACATTATCTGCAGTTCAATTCGGCGAACAGAACAGACCAGACCTGGAGCACCTGGCCACTGGTTATCGAGAGCAGCGGTTTGCAAGGTTAGCACTGCTTAGATTCTCTAAGTTGGCCATTAGCAAACATTCACTATATATGAAAGGCTGGTTACAATCTTTTCTGTTAAAACCTATATATGACCATTATACATGTAAATTTTTTGATAGTTTTTGCCATCCATTTCACTCACCATGTAAGATGTCAAACAGACTTCCATTCACCATGTAGTCGTAGAACAACAAATTGCCATGTGGAGAAAGGGAATAACCATGCAAACTCACAAGATTCTGATGCTTAATGCTTCCAACAGTCTCTAACTCAGTTTCGAATTCCCGCAAACTTTGTGGATGGTGTGTGTATAGTCTTTTAATAGCAATTGTCTTACAATTCTTGAGAATACATTTATAAACTGTGCTCGTAGCCCCATAACCAATTATATATTTCTCATTAAAATTTTCTGTCAATCGCATTATGTCATCATACATGAGAAGGGCCATGTCCATGTGCAATATTACTAACCTTGGAGAACCTGGTCAGGACATCAAAACATTTTTTAAACAAACGACACATATTGATGTTGATATAATTCTTAAATCCATGATATGATCCAGAGAAATAATACCTTGACCCATTTTGTTCGCATCCCCTTTAGTAAATGGCTTAGGCTGATTTGAACGGTAGAGAGCTATAATGATCATACATACTAATAAAACTGAACCCAACGAGATGCAAACAATAGCTGGTGTTGAGACGGAAGCTGTCCATTTTCAAAATCAACTCAATACTCTTAAAAATATAATTTCACAGGAAATTTAATCACAAAACAGAACTAATCCATGGAATCTAAAATTTATTTCTGTTTTCACCTTTCGATTGTCTGGAGTATATCCCACAAAGATCTAAACATGTTATTATTATAGTGAATTTTGGATTTGGGTAAAAATCTCAAAAATTTTATTTTTGTAAATACAGTGTTTGAATTATATTTTTAGAATAGAAATAAATTTAACACTGTCAAAAATTTGCAGTACACATAATTTTTATTTAGATTTACTAAAATCCTTGCAATTTTTTTCTTTCAAGAAATTCCAAAGAAAAAAACATAATCGTTAAACTAAAATCAGACTAAAATCAGTTGATGAAAGCACTTACAGACTTTGTCCTTGCCGGATGTGCAACAGTGACCACAAAAAAATAGATATGAATATTGATTTTTATTTTAATGTGTTTTTATGATGTTTTTAACAACATTGTTGTTTACATATTCATTTATAAGGAAGTAAGAAAATGGAGGAAATTAGACATGAATGGGAGGTAACTATCAAAGGCACCAAGCAAGTGTTCACTTGTCTTGTTGGTGGCTGTGCGGGGAATTTGAGTCGATCTAAGCTATCTGCCCTTAATCATCATCGCGCTACCACCCACAATCTCCCACCAATTCCTCCACGTCAAAGAGGTCGAGCAAGAGATGCAAATGCTACATGGGCGGTCAAATCAACAAGTGCAGTTAAAAGGCAAAATGCCAAAATACAATATGACTTAGATGCAAGGCTATGTCGTGCACGACAACAAGCATATAAAAGATTTGTCAATGAAGAAATTCTTTCAGCTGTAAGTATTTATTAGTATTTATTTGTATATGATTTTTTATTAATATTGTCAATGAAGAAATTCTTTCAGCTGTAAGTATTTATTAGTATTTATCTGTATATGTTTTCTATTAATATTAATTTATTGTTGTGGACTAAATTCATTGAAACTTGTTTTCACAGTCAGTTGCTACATTTGATCAGCTTAATGACACTTCAAAGCAAAGGATTTGTGAAAAAATTCAACGTTGGGATCAGAGTCTACCTCGTAGACGCATGCAGACAATGAAGCGCATAGATATTGCTATAAAAGAGAAAGCAAGCACTGAGGTTCCCGATGATGTGGGGGAAGAAGGATCAGATGGGCACAGCCATATATTAAACTTTGATGAAACCAATCAGGACAATGACAACACAGTTGAGTCCATTTTTTTGCATATATTAATTTTTTAGACATTTTAACATTAAATAATATTTATATTTATTATAATTGTATACTAATTTCTCATTGTTATTGATATGCATAGCCTAATCAACAAAATTCCCCAAATTCAAGCCACCAACCATTGCGACGCTCACCTAGATTTCAAGGTTTTCAAGGGGTTACTGGGCCAGTAAGTTTTTAATCCATATAACCTATTCCACCGAAAATATTAATATATAAATTGTTATGTTTTACCATAATGATGGGATGAGAAATGGATGTTCTGTATTATATATCCTTATCTTTGATTTTTTTTTATTATGTGCGTGTGTGTTATTTCTTATTTATGGTGCAGGTGTTCCCTTTGAACCATCACAATCAATGAAAACCCCTTGTAGAAGCCTTAAGAAGAATGGAAATGAAATGGTTCAAATGCTACAACCATCTTCATGTCCAATGTCACAATGCAAGGTAAGACTATATTTATTTATACTCTTATAATTTTATCATATTTTTACATTTAATTCTTTTTTATTCACATACTTATATCTATGTATAATCTAATGTTCAGAGTAATGAATATACATCTCCTAAAACACCTTTGCACATGTATGATGGTGGACATGATACTCAGCAAAAATCACATTCTCCTCAACCATTGCGGCATTCACCTAGACTTCAAGATAAATTAGGAGAGGTAAGTTATATACTACATATCTTAGCTCATAATAACATTGACGTATTTTTTTATGACTAGTTAATGCATTTTCTTTTCATATTCCTTACATGTTCACCATATTCTCATTATATCTATATAGATTTTGATATTTATTGATAGCTAGTCAATGAAATGTCTTTTCATATTCGTTACATGGTCAACATATTTTCATTATATCTATGTGGATTTTGATATTTATTGATAATGTTTTAATTTCCACAGAAAACAAAAAGATAAATGTTGATGCTATGGTTAAAAGGACCAAAATCACACCAAAGGACTTGAAAGCACGTGGGTTCAAGTCACGCAAACAATACATAGAGCATATATGCTCAACTAGCATTGCTCTCACTAAACCCACTAGGTTGGCTACTTTGAAGGCTAAACATTCCAGCAAGTTTAAATGACTTAGGCTACAATAATATAACTTTAGCCATTGTTTTATATATAAAGGGGCTACAAGGACAGTTTCAATATATGTAATCTCTGTATTTTTTAGACTTTTTAATACATAATTTTTTTTCCAAAAATTGTTTCCAGGTGCTAAGTATGTCTTTAAAATGCCAACATCTAATTTTAGTTACAACTTTAATGTACTAAAAAAAACCATTAATAAAATAATGAAAATTATCTCTGCGTTATTGTTATTTTCTCCTTGCATTTAATAGAACTACTTAAACCAAAAGAAAAAACAAAAAACAAAACCTAAAGTTTAGAGGATCATTAGTTGTGGGTTTGTTATCGAGGTAGGATTCTCCTTAAAACAAATAGTATCAATATCCCAAGGTTATAATGCGAGTTTTGTTCCAAAAATATCTCTTATCTTGGCCATAAAAACAAACAATATCAATGTCCAAGGTTATAACGGAAGTTTTGTTCCAAATAATCTTAATCTTAGCATCATTACATCATCGTTACAAATAAATTCAATTATTTAGAATTCATAATATTTGATAAGACTGAAACTATGCCCTAACTCACTTATAAATAATGATTAATTACGTTAAATATTAATTCTTTCCAAAAACTAAAATATAAGAATTACAATTAAAAGATGTTGTTATTAGTTGAGATATAGTTCCTACTTTAAATTTATTTTTAAATAATAAAGTGAAGGTATAAAAGTTATAATTTTTTTATAAAAAGTTTATTTAGAAATTTTGTATATTATTTATTTTTAATTAATAAAATATTTTTATAGAAAGTTTATTTAATTTTTTGTAAATTATATTTAAGCCATGGGTTGGAAAAAATATAATAAATACTTTTTGATTAATATAAAAATTAATATTTAAAATATTAATATTTAATAAATCTTATTTTATTATAAAACTAAACAAGTTTTTTTTGTTATTAAAATTATGGATATGATTATGTATATTATATATATGGATAAGTATTATGAAAGTAAGAGGTTTCTTAAAATTATTTTTCACTTTATTCAAAGTCACTTTTTGCTCAAGCTAAAATGACATAATATTTAATGAAAAGTTTTGTCGTGATAAAGAAATATGAGGAAGAATAAAACTAAGATATTATAATGATGAGATGAACTCGAATTTATAAAATCAAAAGTCATTCCTTGTCTTAATTTGTGTGAAGAACTCGAATTTTACAAGAAAATTCTTCCAAGAGAATAAATGATGATTTAATCACAAAAGTTGATTCCACTTTAGAATAGAATACCAAAATCAAGGAAAGAGGGAAGAACCCTACAAGTGTATAACCCTTATAAGCCCCACAGACTCGTCGGAGTCCCTCCCTAGGCCCTAAGAAAAAGAGATAATTATAACCTGTGGAGAGAGTAATGAATGATGCTCTAATGGAGATTATGGTGAAGAACCACCCCATCATGGTAGTTTGGATAAATCCCATACCATGGTTACCTCATCAAGAAGTAATATAAGTTCTAGTAAGAAATAGTCAAAACAAGCAGAAGGGCTCACCGACATGAAAGTAAATATTATTGTAGTCCTCGATTGGGTAGCACTATGTCTAGTAGAAATTCAAAGAATAGTAGAATAATTAACTATATAGGAGCCAACCATTTTTGAAGAACAATTATTACTATGCATAATACTCATTATGATAAGGCTAGTATGAAGTTACAAATTGAGAAGGTGCATATTAGGAACAAGAAGGTGACAAAGAAATGAAAGTCGAAAGTAGATGTCTTAGGAGTTGGACCTACTAGACTTCTTAAATTACATATGGCTAAAAGGGACACGCTTACACATTTTGACATAGTGCAAGAAATTGAGAACATGTGATTAAAGAGGAAGATCAATGAACTTGAAGAAGCTCTCAGCCATAGACCTTCATTTATGCACCCTTTAGCTATCCCAAACCTAGAACTTGTACCAACAGTCACGCTTAATACACTAAATAGAATTATGAATGCAATAAAACCATTGAATGGAATTAGAACTTAAGTCATAGACAATATCAATATGTGACTAATAGTTACTGAACACGCATGGGAGCTATTTCTAAATTTAAGAAAGCTCTCTCAAAGATTTCTTCTTTTACAAATTATTTGCTAAAGGACTTGGAACATGATTAACACTTTGCTCATAGTGATTTAATGATATTTATTACTAGAATTTCTACCCTTAATGACCTTCAAAAAACCCAACAAGGGATTTCAAATGGGGAGCAAATAAAATAGATAAAGGCAAGATTATATGCTAGAATCAAAATGTTAAAGGATGCTATTTTTGAGTGTACAAAGATTAATGACTAACGAAGCAATAGTTTCTTTAAATGTATTAAAGTTGTTGAAGATATTCAAGGGTCAAGAATGATTACAGACTCCATGTTAGTTCCAAAAGATGTGCTATAAGAATTGGAAGTTATTAAGACATTATGGGGTAATGAGTTCGACAACTTAACAAATTCTTTGAAGGAAGAAATAAAAAAATGGTTAGTTACATATAATAATGAGAATGAAGACCAACTATCAGTCATCAATCAATTATGTTCAAATACAAAAGAAACATATGAGCATACTTTTGCATTAGATGTAAGACACGACATAATCGTCCTTCCTATGGATTATATTAAAGAATGGCTTAGAAAATATTTAAATGAAATTGTTAATCCTGAATAACTTCCCCATTGGTTAGATTAACAAATATGCAAAGACTAATGTATACTCCAACATTTGATGCTATAAGGGATAGATAATTCATTAAGTCGGTCATCCTTCTGCAATTTTGCGAGTGTTCTATTTTTTATTTGAAGCAATTCCCATTTATTTCTCCCTAGTCTTAAATCATCCAACTTTGTAAAGTTTGTTATACATTTGTAATTCTGTCTACATTCCTTTTGCTTTCTTCTAGCTTAATATATACCATTTATTGTTCTCAAGAGTCCCATTCGAGTTCCATTCTAGTCCCTTAAGGATGAATGCATTCAATTTACATTTAAGTATTAGGAATTTTGTAGAGTACTTTACACACTTGCTCTATTTGAACTTAAAGTTTGTAATATCTTTTTGACTCTTATAGAGAGCTATTTCCAAGAGCGCATGGAATTTGTGGTTTCGTATACTTTTAATTAAGCATTGAAATCTCATGAATGTTCTCCTATGATTGTTTATGATATTGAATGAAATCATTTTAGAGCTCTTTAAAATATTTGGACCATTTCTTTATTTTTTGTCTATGTATTTGTTTCAAATGTGTTTCCCTCATGATATGTGCCATGGAATGACTTAATTAGATAGTATTTAATTCTTTTTGTTTTTATTTATTTTCTTTAAAATCACATGGTCCACTCAAAGGTGAATATGTTGAATGTTTAATTCCACATTTTTGAGTTAATCAGAAAATGTGTGTGTGAAAGAGGAGTATCACCTCTATAAAAACACCATAGAATATATAAAAGTCCCTAGGATGTTGACTTTTATCGTTGACGGGAAACGAGATCAACAACATTGTGTCTTTTGATATGAGGCTTATAGGTATTCTTCAAACAAGTTTTCATAATTTTGTGAAAGAGCCAAATCCTAGTGAGTTGCCCAATAAGTCTATGATCAACAAGGGCCAAGATTTTGTATCTTCACATGGTAGGATATAGCATGGGTTCTAGAATTTTCTCAATTCTCTTCACAAATATGTTTAGTTGATATTTGGAAATCTTAGTGTAGGTAGTATCCATGGTTTCAAAAGCTAGACCTTTAGCATTGAGAATGGATTGCAACCCTACTTTGAAGGGGGTATCCATTACACTTAGAAGAAAGTTTTTCAATTGGCATTAAGGTTTCTCAAAGCACCCATAAATAATTACTAATTATTACTATGTATTAACTTTTCTTAATGTGCAATTTCTTTATTTTTTGTCTATGTATTTGTTTCAAATGTGTCTCCCTCATGATATGTGAATGGATATGTGCCATGGAATGACTTAATTAGATAGTATTTACTTCTTTTTGTTTTTATTTATTTTCTTTAAAATCACATGGTCCACTCAAAGGTGAATATGTTGAATGTTTAATTCCACATTTTTGAGTTAATCAGAAAATGTGAGTGTGTGAAAGAGGAGTATCACCTCTATAAAAACACCATAGAATATATAAAAGTCCCTAGGATGTTGACATTTATCGTTGATGGGAAACGAGATCAACAACATTGTGTCTTTTGATATGAGGCTTATAGGTATTCTTCAAACAAGTTTTCATAATTTTGTGAAAGAGCCAAATCCTAGTGAGTTGCCCAATAAGTCTATGATCAACAAGGGCCAAGATTTTGTATCTTCACATGGTAGGATATAGCATGGCTTCTAGAATTTTCTCAATTCTCTTCACAAATATGTTTAGTTGATATTTGGAAATCTTAATGTAGGTCGTAACCCGCCCGAACGATTTTGCATGTGCGCCCGAACAACCGAAACGAACCGACACGGGAGACTCGGGCAAACGAGCTGCACGAACGTGCACAAAGCCAACCTCGGGTCACAACTTAGCATTTTTGACTCGCCCAAACGACCCTCCCGAACGACTCGCCCGAACAACCCGCCCGAACGACCCGCCCGAACGAGTTTACACGGGCGCCATCAAACGACCCGCCCGAACGATTTTGCATGTGCGCTCGAACGACCGAAACGAACCGACAAGGGAGACTTGGGCAAACGAGCTGCACGAACATGCACAAAGCTAACCTCGGGTCACAACTTAGCATTTTTGACAAGCCCGAACGACCCGCCCGAACGACCCGCCCGAACGAGTTTACACGGACGCCCTCAAACGACCTGCCCGAACGATTTTGCATGTGCGCCTGAACGACCGAAACGAACCGACAAGGGAGACCCGGGCAAATGAGCTGCACGAACGTGCACAAAGCCAACCTCGAAAGATGTGCGCATATACGGAAGATGTGCGCATATACGAAAGATGTGGGTATATACGGAAACTTGGCATATACGGAAGATGGGCGCAT
>APFE030657711.1:0-14354 GCA_000404065.3 Pinus taeda
ACCATCCATCCAAAATTGAATTCTTATGAAAACTGATATAGACACTGCCTTCTTAGGAAAATATGAGATCTTTGCATTTGCCAAAGCAGAGCATATTTGGACCTCTGACATCTAATCATGAAAAATGAAACCTATTGGTGTAGGTATCCAACATGTGGAAACCCATAAAGGGAGAAAACCATGATTTTATTATTGTTGTGATGCAAAATAAAACTCCTACTCCTTATTACATCTAATTTTTTGTAGGATCTAACCTATAGGAGGTTGCTACCTAAAATATGTTCAAACTACAACTTGCAAGGAAGCTCCAACTTCCATGTGTTTTCAGTAGACTACAACCCACATAATGCTACTACCTCAACAATATCCAACTTGATATTTATCAAGTGACTACTTGAAAGGAGACTGTAATCCCCTGATGCAAACTACAAACAACAATGTGTTGGTTTACGTGGTCATATATTTTTCATATATCCATCTTCATTTCTACCTATTCTTCCCTTCAAATCTGATTCACATAAGGTTCATATGTGCAGGGAACTAATTCATAACCCCTCAATCTTCTCTGACACATTCTCCAACTCTCTAACCTCACTTTTTCTTCCAAAAGTAACATCTTTTATAAATATAAGTTGTTGGTTGTTTGTATTCCACATAAGAATATGAAGTGAACAAGCTTGACTCTTTGCCATCCACTCATTCATTTTGAAACTCTTCAATTTTTTTAATATTACAAAATCAATAATTGCTTCACTTCATATTATTTCAGCCATCTATAATGATTAGGTGCATGAATATCAACATAGTGCTAAGAACAACATCATGCCACGACAACTCATGAAAATATTTTCCAATGTAAGTAATATGCACTCAACATATGAAAAAAATGCAAGGATATGTATGCAACATTCACTCTCCAAAACCATCTATATGATCAAATTCATCTTTTCTTCATGCCATTGCCTCAACCTCCTTGAGTATTGTTTTGTTGTCATGGAACCTTGTCTTTGTTTTCATCCAGTCTTGCTTTTATTGTCATGGAGTCTTGCCTTTCCATAATAACAATTCAACTTAATAATAAATTAGTGTCAGCACTAATTCTTCATTAAAAAATATCTGCAGCATTGTCCAAGCATCAACCATCAACACAAGAATCAAGCGATCAACATTCCAACATCAATGTTCTACCAAACCATCAAGGTATTTTCTACTCATTTGTCATGTTGACATCAAGCATTACATTGAAAATTATTTTGGCATTGATAGTTAGCCTGTCAACTAAACCTACAATGTCAATAAACCCATTGCCAATGCATTGTTCTTTTTTGATATTGATCTTCTCTTTTTCCATTTACTAACCTTGTTACTACTCTTTCCTTAATGCTCCTTTGTCCCTTGCTCCTACATACCTTCGTCCTCCTATTTCTCCTTTACCTTTGATGAATTTTTTTTTGCTTCTTGGTCTTTGTTTCCCTTGTGTTGCTCCTTTTCCATAAATTGCAATAGAGCACATAATCTCTAACTTTGGAATTGATGCAACACAAATTTCCTCCCACTTAATGTCCTGAGAAGTACTTCTCCTCACCTCAACTAACCTTTCTTACCTCCCCCTTTGACATCAATGACAAGTAGTTTTGGTTTTGGTTGGTTACTTCATGCATTACTTCTAACCAAGGAAGTAATCTTCTTCATTTCTTCGTGCCCCTTACATACAAATTAGTCTAGGAGATAATATCATAACTATCATTTTCTCTGAATTCCTGATTTCTCTTCTATGTATATAACATTTGGAAAATTCTGATATCCAAAATGTAGTTTGAACACAATTTGCAATACCAATTCTCTCCAAGGTTTCTTGTATGAATATAGTATTCATAACAATGGCCAAACAATAGAGTTGTTGAAGTAAATCCCTTCCTTTATTTCACTAAAATAAACACATTGTCTTGAGCGTGGTGCAAAAATCGTTCCCTACACAAGGTACATAAGCATTGAACAAGAAACCATTGTTCCTCAGTATGGACTAGTTGATAATCACCAAGTATCCTAAAGACGCTATGTGTATTGGGGCCAATCTCTGAAATAATTTATGTAGTCCACACATTTTGCACAAGTCTTATGCTTTCAAGAATCAAAATCAAGAAAGTCCCTACAATAGTATATGGTTCATATCTTGGGGTGTGATACCACCACCAGCTGAATTGTGATCTGGCCATTTCTTATCCCATTGTTATTGTGTTTTATTCTCAAATGTGTACGCAAAGAAACCACTTAAAGTTGTGGATGACAAACAACCCTAACAATGAAAATGATTGTTAAACATTGTAGGTCTGTAACAAATGATAGAAACAAAACCTGCCAAAGACCTAATATATGTCACCATCATAGTTAAAAAACAAAATGGAATAGTAAAATAAGCATAAGTAACTCCAATAATCCAATAGAAACTAGATATATAAAGAATATATTTGATTATACAAGACATGTGAAGGGAACAAATAATGTTACCAATCCCCCTCTATGGGATGGGTTCTTGGCTATCCTGAAATGTCTTCAACTTTTGTATAGTCTCTCTCCTCTAAAATGTGTAAACCCAACAAATAAAATGTTTGAGTTCAGTGAGAACTCAAATGGAAAAGAAAAGTGAATAATCAAAATAATCAATGAGTGCAACAATGAAAATAATCAAAAGTGAATAATGAATGTAAAACCCTTCTATTTATAAGAAAATATTATGTTATCCTCGAATAATCAGCAATAATAAAATATCATTGACCCCATACTAGAAATAACCATTTGGAATAATTTATTATATTTAGTTAGAGGGAAAAAGTATTTAACCTTTTATTTGGAAATAATAAATAAATAAATGATTTATTTCTCATCTTAAGAAATATGGTTAAGGAATAATAAAAAAAATAATGATTTATTTAATTACTCATGAGGAACTTAGTCAAACTTGACAAGGAATAATAATTAATTAGTGATTAATTAATTATTCCTAGAGAAAAAATAAGATAATTAATGATTTATCTACTTATTTCTCATGATTGGGTCAAATGTGACAAGGAATATTAATTAAACAATGGCTTAATTAATTATTCCTAGAATATAATTAAATAAATAGTGATTTGCTTAAATATTTTTCATGGGTTTAACTATAAATTGCCTAACAAATGTGGTTTATTAAGTAATTTGTCACAATGAAAGCAATTTTACTCTCATAAAATTTGCCGTACATGGTGTACTTCGACCCATCTAGTAAATTATGGCTAGATCTCCAATTTTTTGTGGCGACAAATTGCCCCCCAATGTACAAGTGTTAGGAGGAAAACATATGACTGAAGTATGTTGTAAGGAGACAATCACTAGACAACAAAGTGGAGTCAAAGAGAGAGACACAGAGAGAGAGAGAGAGAAAGAGAGAAATACCAATTGAGCTAAAGTGAAAGAGGATATGAACTAAGGGGTGCGAGAACAATGCAAGTCTCGTTTCATGTTGTGGCACCGGATGTCAATGAGGTGGGGGAGGCATACCTATATCCGCTGAGATAACTTAGAACAAAAATAATGATGTGCCTAGAAACATGAAACTAAGCAATAAAATACATGATGAATGGTACATGATATGCTACCATAACTGAGCCAGAAAATAATACAATGTGTCTCATATACAAAATGCACCTAGATAAAACATGATTCAATATTGAATAGAATAACATCTGAGTACATTATATATAATGGCCCTTCCCTTGAGAAATGGGTGGGAAGGAGGGTAGAATAACCGAAGAAGCCCTGCTAAACAGAGAAGGGCCCTAAAAAACCAAATGGATCATCTAAAGAAGATATGCATGTTGTGAATGCTACAAGTGGTGGGAAACGAAGCCATCAAATCTTTGGAACTGCGTCTGAGGCTATAGCATAAAATGAAATCATTTGGGCATGTGGGGGGCTACTTGAACGACCACCCCCTCATGAGTTCTAAAACATCTCACACACACCTGGGAATCACTGGTACATTCTTCTTCATCATTGGACCATCAAGTATATGAATCCTGATCATGAAACAAACAATTCAAAGGGAAACAAGATCCTAGGCACTAAACAAGAGTGGAAGCTGGAAACAAGATACACCAAACAAGAGTGGAAGCTGGAAACAAGATACACCAAACAAGAGTGGAAGCTGGAAACAAGATACATCGCCCTCTAGGTTGTTCTTCTGGAATAATTGTCAAGTCCCTATACTACCAGTGTAAACCCCTATTCTTATTAGTGTAGCCCCCTTACGATATTATTGTGCCGATGTAGTCCCCATATTGTTATTATTGTTCCCCATAGAAGCCCACTATTGTTATTGTTGTGCCCTTACATTATTATTGTTATGTCGGCTTTGATTATATTATGACCCCTTAGACTCATATACATATAGAAAGGAGGTCTTGTCATTTGTATCATCCAAGAATTGTTCATTTGTGTAATGTAAAGGAGGTTTCCCCCTCAAATAGGTTGATTTTGAAGTCACTTACCTATCTTTTCTTCTATTTTGTGAGCTAGTTGCATAACATTTGGTATGAGAGCTTTGGATTCTAGGGTTTTTCTACTCTAAACACGTCATCGTGGCCATTTCACTATAATTTTTTCTCTAGAAAGTTTTACATGCTAAAAAAAAACCATTTCTGTAGAGATTGTTCTAAACTTCACGTCTGAATTTCAGATCTTGTCCCGCTATATTATCAGAGATATGATCTAAGAAAGTTACCATTTTTGCAAAATCTAGAATTCCATCCCAAACAGGTCATCATGGAATTTGCGCTATAGTTTTGTTTCTACGCAGGTTTCGAATCTGAAATTAAAACCTATTTGAGCCGAAAGCTTGAGGATGCTCGGGCCCTAATTTCATATCTTGTTTCACTATATTTTTACAGATATGGTCCAAGACATTGAGGGCTTTTGCAAGATCCTAATTTACATCCCAAACAAGTGACCCTAGGAGAATCGTCATAACTTTCTCTCTGAGCATCAAATTGAAATTTCGTAAAACATTACACAAAGAGGATGGCGTGTAGTGTTTTGTTTATTGGTTGTAGGACCTAAGGCCAAAACTATGACACATGGAAGGTCATAAATGTTCTCTCTACTGAACCACTATATAATCAACTCATCATAGGAGATTTGGCATAACTCTTTATTGAAGAATCCAATATTGATGAGACTGGTGGGGTTAGAAACAAGACTGAAAGGTCTATCAAAGGACAAAATTTTAGAACTTGAAGATATGAAATTACATAGTTATATTCGTTTAAATATCGATCTCCTAAAAGAAAGAAAAATAATGACTTGAATCAAGCAAATAGAAACACCTAGTAAGCATAATGGGATGGATGATTTGAAGAATGCGATCAAAGCTAAGATAAATAGTTTTATATGTGCCGTGGAAGCTAATATTGACGGTATGGAAGTAGATTTGAAGAAAGGCATGGAATATTTGAAGAAATACCTGCAAGGTTTGAAGGAAGGTGGGACAAATGTGCTACAAGAAAGGCCTTCTAATGACGAAAAGGTAGTAGAGGAAACTCATGATGAAAATAAATGCTAATCATGATTTCATAGAATCTAACATTGGATTGAAGACCCAACATATTCCAAAGATCGATATGAAGAAGTTTGATGGAAAGGATCCCATAACATGGATACTATAGATGGAGAAATATTTTGATCTACATGATGTGCAATTATTACAAAAGGTATGTATTGCATATTTATATTTAAAATGAAATCAATTTTTACAATATAAAGGGATTTGTTCTTGTAAACCACTTTCCACTTGGTCAATTTTCGTGGAGGAAATGATAGCACATTATGAGGATAAAAATAGAAACACCTTCTTTATTCAATTGATAAATCTCAAACAAAAGGGTTCAATGGCAGAGCACATTGAGGAATTCCAAAAATTAAATATAAGGGTAAATGATATTCCATAGAAGCAAAAGGTTAATGTCTTCATAGGGACTTTAAAGGATAACATTCAACACAAGGTTCATCTTTGGGAACCTGATTCATTGGAGAACGCATTTAGGCTGGAAAGAAAAAGTATGGAAACAAGAAATCCTACCACTCACAATTATAAATATGGAAGTGTTGTTGCTCCTAGCCTTCCACAACCTACAATGTTGAGACCACAACAATTGGAAGAAAAAGGAGAAAATGACCTTTGTTACAGTTGTGATAGTAGAAACACTAAAGGTCATAAGTGCGCTGAGAATAAATTATTTTACATTGATTGTGAAGAGGAGGAAGAAAAGGATTAAGAAATGTCAAAAGAAGAGGATATACACTAGGAACCAACCCTAGATAAAGAAGAAATGAATCGGCCATATCTTGTAATGCATTGGTAGGAATTACCACTCCTAAAACACTCAAGATAGAATGACATGTCAAGAAGAAAAATGATAACCTAACTTTTGTGAAGAATGTAATGAAACAACATGCAGATCAACATCGTAGTGAAAGAATTTTGATATAGGTGACTAGGTATTTTTACGAATACAACCATACAAACAAATGTCCCTTAAGAAAGATAAGAAGGATAAAAAATAATCACAAAAGTACTATGGTCCTTACAAGGTGCTGAAAAATATTGGTACTATGGCATACAAATTGGAGTTTTCTTCTTCTTCTCGAATGCCCCCAGTTTTCCATGTTTCATGCTTAAATAATGTTATAGGTGACAAGATCCGAGTTCAAATAATATTTTCGTAACTTCATAATGAAGGAAAAATCATATTGGAACCTGAAGCAGTCATGGAAACAAGAACTCAAAAGCTACAAAATCAATCAATTTCATAGTATCTCATGAAGTGGAGGAACTTACCTGTTAAAGATTCCACATGGGAGGACAATAATTTTATACAAAAGCATCCAGAACTAGTCAAGTGTTGAGGACAAAAGTTTTTAAAGGAGGGGCATGTTAGGTACCTATACTACTAGTATAACCCATAATTGTTATTAGTGAAACCCCATTACTATATTTTTGTGTCCATGTAGTCCACATATTGTTATTATTGTGCCCCATAGAAGCCCACTATTGTTATTATTGTGCCCCATAGAAGCCCACTATTGTTATTGTTGTGCCCTTACATTATTATTGTTATGTTGGCTCTAATTATATTTTGACCCCTTAGACTCCTATATATAGAAAGGAGATCTTTTAATTTGTTTCATCCAATAATTTTTGATTTGTGTAATATAAATGAGGTTTCTCCCTCGAAGAGGCTGATTTTGAAGTCGTTTACCTATCTTTTCTTCTATTTTGTGAGTTGCTTGCATAATAATAAACGTATTGATGTGGAAATAATAGGCCCCCCCATAGGTGAGGAAATGAGGATCCTCAACTAAGGCACAAGGGAAATTAGTAATGTGGCTGATGGACTAACACAAGGGAGAATGGGAAAAATGGGATTGAGGGACAAATAGATGACTTCCCTTGTCACATCATAAAATGTAGGGTTGACCTCGCAGCGACTGACTCGACTTTGGAGGGGATGGTGGAAAATATACATGAAGATAAAAATGGTAAATGTGGGATGAATTTTATGCAAAGATGGATGGAATATTGTGACCTGATACAATGGGATGTGAAAAAACATCCATGTATGCGAAGGTGACTCATCAGAGATGCCCAGAACAAGGGTAACTCGATGACGCTACCACACATATGGGGCTCAGTGGGGACCATGAATGAATGAGAAAATGATGGTTTCTCATGATAAAAATCGACACGTGAGATGAAAAGTGCCAAGGGAAGGTGGTCCCCAAAGTACAAGCATTGCATATGAAGAAATTCTATTTTGAGAGGAAATGAAGTGACCCTTCTTGGAAAAAAGGGTTTCGGGCGAAGTGTCAAATCATCAAAAACTAAGAAAGACCCACTATAATACTCGTTGAGATATTTCAATGGTTCTAATAGTTCGTCAAATGGAGCTACGGTCTCGTCACAATGTGCGACATAAAAACTATGCGTTTTCCTAGAAAAGGGCATTTTCCCTCCAAATTGAGAAGCGGAGAAGGCCTTAAATCTTGTGGAGATCACAACAAACAAATCAACCATTAGAATCAAGATCTCCAACTTTGAGGAAAGTGGCCTTATTTGTCTAAAGATGGTTTGAATGCTTCTTGGAACAATGGTTCTTGGTGAAGAATTAAGGGTAGAGGAAAACGAGAATGAACTACTAGAGGAGGTCTAGAATCATTCTCACTCACTAAGTCAAACATGGGGACTATGCAGACATAGAGTAGAATATTTGAAGATATGGTATCAAATGTATATGGTATGCGATGTGTATATGGCTTGCTAGAGAGGTCAGTAGGACAAACTATCCAAGGAATGGGAGGATAATCAACCATACCTAGATCCAATCAGATCTAGGCCGAGACTTATGTTAACCAATTGAGAAGATGGCCAGAGGAAAACCATCATGCCCCTGAGCATGGGATACTGCCCGAAAGCATATGTGATGGAGGTGATAGATCTAGTATGCAAATGTGGGAATGATGTCCCCTAGTAGGAGGTGCTTATGGAGCTCCATTGTGTTCAGAGTGCTCAAACAATGGATTCAAGGATCTCAACCCAACTTGGCACAAGATTCTCCAAAGGATGATAAGGATATTTAGCGGCCTATGCACGCCCCATTATGCTATGGGCACACTAGATGTATTTAGAGTGGTAGGAAAACTTATGGGTTTGCAAATATGGCAAGAAGTACACATGATGGTGCATATCATCCCAAGGGTAATGAGAGGTAGTCATGGTTTCCATGATGTCCTCATTGGAGATGGGAGGACTAGAGAAAGATTGACTACATGATGCAGTGGCACGAGCTCGTGCATCATCTCGAGAAATAAGGTACACATATGCATCATTTGGAATTTTAGCTAATGAGCTATTAGATGAAAGATCAACTGATGTTGAGACTTGGGCATATGAAGCAACAAGTTCGATAGAAGCACACGCAGAAACCTCAGAGGGGTTTTCGTGTGAGGAACTCAAGGATGATGAAAAGTAAAGGATATGGACCATGGATTCCATAATCTCAACATCAGGGGGAGACATCATGATGGTGAGACAAGATTCCCCCTATTCTGGTGTACTACTTGTACTAGAACCCACAGGTAGAGGAGTAGGTGATCCACTATGAGTGGCCTCGAAATCGCAAAGTACTTGGAGGAAATTACGAAATTTGTCGAGATGAGGGAAACAATGGGAATAGTAACCATAATGATTGCAAAAGGGACACGGGTGATTTGTGCGTAACATTTTGAGTTTCTTTGCTAGTCCGAGTAAGGTAATTTGGACCTTAGGGATATTTGACTTAGGTATTACTTCATGAACCAAAGGTTTGAGATGAGGAAACTCTAAATAGTTATTGGTGGCATAGCCAAAAACCTCACACAAAGTGCATGGAGGTTTCGTCTTTGGAGCTTTAGGAGGTGGAGGAGCTTGGGGAGCTTGGTCCTTAGGTTCTTTCCTCGTGGCTTTACCCGCTTGTCCAGATTCTTTCACAATAGGAACAGGGTCTTGTTGAGGAAGGGGAACTTGTAACATTATTTGTCTTCAGATTTTGTAGAGTCTCTCTCCTCTATAATGTGTATACCCAACAAGTAAAATGTTTGAGTTCAGTGAGAACTCAAATGAAAAAAAAAAATGGTGTGTGATATTGATGATAATCAGAGTTACAATAGTGAGTGCAACAATGAAAATAATCAAAAGTGAATAATGAATGGAAAACTCTTCTATTTATAACAAAATATTAAGTTATCCTCAAATAATGAGCAATAATAAAATATTATTAGCCCCATTCCAGAAATAACCATTTGGAATAATTTATTATATCTTGTTAGATGGAATAAGTATTTAAACTTTTATTTAGAAATAATGAATAAATAAATGATTTATTTATGATCTAAAGAAATATTACTAAGGAATAATAAATGAATAATGATTTATTTAACTATTCCTAATGGATTTAGTCAAACCTGAAAATTAGTGATTAATTAATTATTCCTAGAGAAAAATAAGATAATTAACAATTTATCTATTTATTTCTCATAACTGGGTCAAATGCGATAAGGAATATTAATTAAACAATGGTTTAATTAATCTTTTCTAGAATATAATTAAATAAATAGTGATTTAGTTAATTATTCTTCATGGTTTTAATTATAAATTTTTTAACAAATGTTGTTAATTAAGTTATTTCTCACACTGAAAGCAATTTTACTCTCGTAAAATTGGCCCTACATGGTGTACCTTGACCCATCTAGTAAATTATGGCTAGATGATCAATTTTTTATGATAACACCCATAAGCATGGTGGATTCACATGACCAACAAAAGCAACAAATAGAACTCATGAGGAGGGTGCAACATCAGCAAGGCATTGTCATGCTTCATTTTTTCTAAGGCTCGGTTCACAAATGTTATTTACAACAAAATCAAATTCATTGCCACCAACTCGGTGAAGAAATGAAATATACTGTCGTAAGGAATGTAATGTGGATTGAAAGGTTGGGTGTTTTTTGACTTGTTGTTGCACACATGTTGTATACTTGATCCCATAAGACTTTAGCAATAGTAGATATAAAACTTTTCATATTGACAAATGGAAGTTATCCATTTATCACAACTACTCCAAGTTGAGGAAGCAAAGTATTTAAGAAATTTATTTTTGGATCCAAACCCATATATGAGAAATCCAAAGCCACACCTTAATAGGAAAATGCCACTTGGAATAAAAATATTTATAACTCTCCATGAAAGCTTCTTGTTCATTCACATGTTTTGGAACTAGTGTTAGAAGTGCATCCCTCAATTCTTGATAATCAACCAAATCAATATATGATATTTTATTCCCATACTTTTTTCCAAGTCCACCATATTCTTTAGATAAAAAATAGTTTCTAGAGACTTTGAATTCTTCTTCTCCATCACTTCCTCTGATGCCTTTTCTAGTATCAAGAGAGTTTCCCATTGCATCTCATTGTTGTTGCATTATAGTTAAAATATTGCACACTAACTATATGACCTTGTAGATTGGGCAATATTATGTTGTGGATTTTCAATAGCAGTAATCAATCTTTCACCAAGTTGATTTTTTTCCAAGTGTTACCTAAATTAATCATAAATATCCATGATTTAACACAACCAAATCCCAACATATATTTACTAGTCACAAAAAATTGAAAATAATTTGTGACAACACTATAGAATTGGATAGTGGACTCTATTAAGAACCCTTGCAGTATCATTTCTAAATAGATAATTTCTGGTGGTAGCAGAAGTGGAAGGAGATATGGTAGTGGCAGATGAGCTAGTGTTGCTGATGCAGTTTTGACTTTGACTATGTTGTTCCTACATGAATGAAGTGAAAATTTGGAAGAAGATATAATAAACCTCAATAATGATTGAGATTCCATCCTAGGAGAGCCACATGAACCAAATATTCTTCAACATTGTCTGCATTAGAGATCCATACCCAAAATATTACATCATCATATTTCTTGTTACAGTGACATAAAATGACACACACTCTTGCACATCATCATATTTCTTGTTAAAGTGACATAAAATGACACACACTCTTGCATTGTTACTTTATACCATGAACAATTATATTACATGAAGTGGCTAGAGAATAAGAACCATAACATTTTTGGATTTCCACCATAGGCACTGTAATATTCACTATAATCTGTATTGTTGCTTTATACCATGAACCATTATATTACATGAAGTGGCTAGAGAATAAGAACCATAACATTTTTGGATTTCCACCATACGCACTGTAATATTCACTATAATCTGAAGATCTCCAGCATACATGTTAGGCCAATCAATAAAGCATACATGTCATTGAGATTCAATTTAATGCTTGCAACCAACGAGCTATTGGAAAACACACCATTAATAATTAATTAAAATAATATAAAATATTATATATATATATATATTATATATATATATTATAAATATATATATATATATAATAACACTAATGCCATATCTCCAATTTCCATGTCTGGAAATAGGAAGTCAACTGCAATATGGGTGCATAAAACATATAAATGAAATAAGAGAATCCTGTCAAACAATAATATCAACCATGATGACATATTGATTGTTGCTCCAATGCTTCTCAAATTAAACACATAACGTATAGCATTTCTAGCTTCCAATAGCGTGGATTAAATATAATAACTATATATGACCTTGCCACCGAATCTAATAAGCTTGATAGGCTTTATATTGTCGAATGGGAAACTAAGGACGAGAGCGTATCAGGGTCTTCATTGAGCGACATAAGGGCTTAATATAATTTGTGTTGGGATATCTTCGAGCCCTCCATGTGTCTTTGGAGAAGCCATTTCAAAGGTAGTCAGTGGCCATTGGGGTTACTCAATACTATTGAGGTAACCGACACTCAAACCACCACAACCAGGGTTACACACAAGTCAGGACGCATTTTCAAATACAAATGGAAATTCATTTTATGGTATGTACGGGTGTTAAAGGATAAAGCCCAGAATTGAGAAGGCAATGAAGGAATACCTTGCTTCCCTATGGCATATACATTGTGTGTACCACTTTAGAGTATTGAAGGAGCCATGAGTCATGGATAACAATGTTCGATATTCATAGGTGGCTGGGATTTCACTTATGTAATGCCCCTTTTGTGAGATATTGCAGTGAGATATTTATCTCTTGACCCCTGTGGTGAGATATTATCAAAATCTAGATATTTTGACCCAACAAAAGAAATATGAAATTATCTATCGCGAAGTGTTGAAGAAGTCAAACACTATAGGCAAGAAATTCAAATGTTCTCAGGTGTACTGAGTGCATTATTCTTCGGTGTTCTCATTTATTTTCAATCCTCATTGAATCCTTTGTCTCGACATCTGTAAAAATCATTATCATTCATCTTTACTGCATTCTCATCATATCACTGTGCATTTCTCTGTCGACCTGGTCACATGGGAATTACATAATTAAACATCATCTAAATCATAGTCCTCTGTATTCTATGTAACTGTCCTTTGATTTGTTGGCAGTAAAACAATTTCAAAACATCGTATGTTGGCATTCAAACCTCTAACATTTCAATTCCATAATGTATGTTCCATACTTGCATTAATTAAAATGCAGTGCTCCATCTCAACGACGTTTGCTAAAAATTAATGTCAGGTTTGTCTCTTGGAGGAATTTCCACTGTATTGGCCAACTACGTCGTGATTGTGTGGTATTGTAACAATTAATACAATGCATGTAATATACAAATATATGTCAATAATGAGCGTTGTAGTCGAATATGCACATTGAAAAAAGTATTAATGCTCCATGTATCTAACATGCTCGGCCTTTGGATACATTTTAATTCATTCTTTAGATAACACATGATATGTAATGCTCATTTCTGTAATCTCTGTCATCGTTAACTTCATGGTAGGTGTATCTCGAGAAGTAACTGATCACCTTCGTCTACTTTGTTCAAAGCTTCCAGTGCTTGATTAGCCCAAGTACTAAATCAAAACATTCTATGTGTAATAGTTACGGGAAATATTAGTACCTTTGGTCATTGTTGGTCGTTTCGTTGCATATCTGCCTCCCTCATATGTGGACTAATAGTAGTTTGAACGACCAAAGAAGACACCATTTGATCCTCAACCACATCAATTGAAGGAGATAGAATCCCATCGAACCCATTTCATAGACACTAGCTTGAGGGTGATTGCTCTTTCTATTTGAATGAAACAGGTCTATTTTGATTTTTTTTTTTGTTCAATCTTCATTGAGCTACTATGTACTATAGTTTCGTTAGGAGTACTTTAATAGGTGCTCTGATACACAAAAGATACTGTAAGGAAATATCTTATCTCTTTTTTGAATGTGGTAACTTCATAATGTGAAAGAGATTGATGCTTGGTTTAAGCAGTAATTCAGAATATTAGTGATGGTTTTATGAACCATAGATGTGGACTTGACTTTTGTTGTTCTAGTTAAACCAGCGTGCACCATCCTTAGAATTTTTTTTTCCTCCCTTCCTATCTATTGTTATATTTTATTTGATCTTCTTCATTTCCATATATTTAACTTTAGCATCGATAAACAATTATCTATGATTCTCGTCATCATTGCATTAAACAGAACTGATGCATTGCATCTCCTAGCAAAAACTCTGGCCTCCCATGGACAATGTCATTTCTTGTGTTAGATTCCTTCAATCGAACATGTCCTTTGCTCTTAAAAAAACTAAGTATCCATGGTGTATTTCAAATATAGAAGCATGATTAACACCTCT
>APFE030657720.1:7737-18111 GCA_000404065.3 Pinus taeda
TTTAGCTTTTTCTCGACTCTTAAAAATTGAAAAAGCAAGTTGTGTCAAAGCGTCATAAAATTCATTTAATTTGGAATCACATTTTACCCTTCTTATTTTGAGTTGATCAAGTAATCTGCAATCGTGGAAGAAATTCAATCAAAACCCCGTCGTTCACGGAGACTAATGAGTCAATCGTCTTTCACTCCGGAAACAAAACCATTTCGGGCCAAGTGATCTCGTTTAACTGGGTCAGAGTCTCCTGGTTTATTTGAAAATTGTGTTTTAACATCCTTGGAGACTCCAGTTACTCCAACTATTTCTAGTATCCCTACCTCTACAGAAGAAGTTCCGCAGTTACAAGAGGACATTAGAACTAATCCTAGTGTAATGATAAACACTTCTATTCCTGAATCAGCTCCATCTAGGGCTGATTCGGAAGGTTTCACCCCTCCAACATCTGTCGTTGCAAATCCTGTACCTTCTTCAGCACTAGAAATATTTTACAGACCTGACGGTCTACCCCTTCCACCTGAACTGATTGCTATAGAAGAGCTTATGGAGGAGCTTCCATCTAGTACCCCATTGCATTTTGGAACTGGGATCCACCTATATCCTTCTACTACAGAAGTTACTCATCCTTCATCTCAAGTCCATGTAGAATTGCTAAGAAGTCTTTGGATAGACCCGATATGTCTAAACAACCATCGACATATAGGACTGTGTCATCTGACACAGCAGGAGCAGAACCTCCTGCTGCTACTCTGACAATGTTCGCTGGTATACCATATGTCCCAACTAGTTCTCAACCACTAGATGGAGTCCACTCAGGGACTATTTTGACAGTATGGTCTATTCCTATTTGTTCATCTGGAACCTTATCTGGAATCTCATATGTTGAGTCTCAGCAAATTGATCCTTTGCAATAGTATCAATTTCGGCAATCCAGTCTCCAAAGGCCAATTTTCCCTTTGAACACTGGATTTCCGCCATATGGGGGGCAGTATACCTTTTCATTGTTCCCTTCGAGAGAACAACCATGTGAGAGTTCACAACAAAATTCGCGTCAGGCTGGAATCATATCAAGTGGTTGGGTACCAATACTGCCTCAACAACCAAGAGTTGTATATTCTATACAACCAAATCAACCTATGTTGAATATTGCCACTACACCGGCTATTGTGATGGTGTCGAAAGTACAAGCGCTAACTGTTGTATCTCAACCTCTAGTCTCTCAAGTCGTATACAATAGCTTCTCATCTCCGTGACTCAATCACAACCGTCGATTAGTGGATCCTTAACTGAAGAAACTCAGGCTCAAATGGGTACTATAACCCCTCATCTTGGTCAAATATCTAGTATTGGGAAACAACAAATGGTCTCATAGCCATGGTTGGTGCAATATCAACAACCACAATTCCAGCAAGCTTAATGAGGACCTGAGCAACAAAGCTTTGCAGGTAATGGGTAGTTGTATATTCAAAACGGTTACCAACAATCATATTATAATGGTTATGCCCATCAACCTTATCAAAGTTATCAGAATCAAATACATTATGCTGGTATGCAAAGACCCACGGCTCAGGCGATCCCATATTATCCTGGGTATGCTTGGCCAAACCTAAATCAACAGTTGCCTTTCATAGCAACTTTAGAATTACTAGATCTGAATCAGCTAACAAATGATCCAATTGCTTACACCCCTTGGTGGCCAGCGATTCCTCATTAACTTCCGTCAGATATTCCTAAATTCAATGGAAATCTGGGTGAAGATCCAACAAATCATGTGATGACCTTTTATCTATGGTGTTCGTCCAACACTCCCAATGATGATTCAATTAGGCTTCACCTTTTTTAGTGAACGTTAAATGGTCTGGCAACAAAATGGTACATCGAATTGCCTAGAGCTTCATTCGATAACTTCAGTGCCCTCGCCACTACTTTTTTAACCCATTTTCAGTTACCCATAAGGTACAAAACAGGAACGGAGCTTCTTACCAATTTTAAGTAGACGACAGTCACTCACATATCTGATCATATTCATGAGTGGTGGCATCATCGTCGAATGGTAAAGACATATGTTCCTGATCAGTTGTTAGTTGAATGGTTTATTAAGTCATTTTTACCTTCTATCATAGAAGATGTGGCCAAGGGAGGAGTTGCCACTGAAGAGCAAGTCATTGCTCATGCACAATATCTAGACTTGATCTATACTCAGTCTAGCACGCTCTATGACAAAATTCTTGATGCTCCTAGACCCGAGTTTTCCATTCCTCCTCCTCCTAAATCAAACAAAGACTCTCATGCCGGCGATGGTGTGATAGGTACGACCAACATGAAAACCGCAAAAGCTACATCTAAGAAAGCCCCTGGTCAAAATGAAAATGAAGAACTTCTTGCCTCAGAGGTTAATGTTGTTTCAACTGACAAAGGCAAGGAACCGAAGCAACCAAGGGGCAAGAAGAAAGGGAAAAGCAAAAAGAAGAAACAGGATGATTCATCTCTTGAAAAATCTTCTGCAAACCCTTCTAGGAAAACGAAACCTCCTAGGCCATGTCACATATGTGAAGAAGACCACTAGATGAGAGATTTTCAGTATAAAGCTGAGATTAAGAAGTTCTTTAAGAGTTCAAAAACCTCAGCAATATTGACCGATCCATTTCCAAACCCAGAAACCAATCTGGTTGCTAGCGACAATGCTTCCCCATCCCAAGTGCTTATGTTGTCCATTTCGAAACAGCAAAATGATGCTTTGATATCAAAAAGGAATAATTACGGGATTCCACACCTGTCAAACAACAAGGCTACTAATCGACCTAGTAGCTTGACAACAACTTTGACCAAAGTTGTGCCACCCATCATTCCTGAGCTAACAATAAAGCTGCCAAAGGGAGTAGTACACAAATCGACATTTAATCCTCGTGCCCGAGTAGCATAGAATTATAATATAGTAGAGGATCTGGCCTAATCACCATCCACTATGTCGACGCTTGAAGTACTGCGAAATTTCCCCTCCCAAAAGCAGGCTCTATTATCAGCAATAGGTGGGATTGACCCAACGGATTCCAATCTTGTCACCTTTAATCATAAAGGATATGAACCTCAGTTACCAGTGCAACTCGCTTTATTATTGATGATGGGGCATCTACCTGCATTATGTCAATGAGTTGCTGGAAAACATTAGTCTCACCACCCTTGTTTCGATCATCAACGACGTTAAAAGCATTTAATGGACAGACATACATCCCGTACGGGATTTGAAGTAACTTGCAATTTGAACTGGGGGGAAAAATAGTAGAAATTGATGTTGAAGTTATCAATGGAAACCTCGATTACAACATCCTACTAGGAAGGCCCTGGATTTATGCTATGGCTACAATTGTGTCAACATACTTCAGAAAGATTGAATTTCCTTTTCAAGGAGGAATTACAATCATTGATCAAAAAACCTTCCTCCCCAACAGTTCACAAGTTACGAGAAGCATTCCAATGATCCATGGAAGCTCTCATTCGCTTCAAAATGTCGGAGTAGGCCTCCTAAAAGACCCTGCCTTGATGGGTACTTTTTCTCTACTGCCTCCGAGTAATCTGGTGGAAGTAGCCACAGTGGAGACTTGCAATATGATATCTTCTATATCTACAAAGATTCAGAAGATTTCCAAACATGATGTTAGCATGGATCATCACTAGGTATTGCCTCCAAGCCCAATAGATATATTGTAGCAATCAATTTTCTTGGCCTAGGTGGTAAACCCAAATCAACACTCATTGAGTGTTTGGATAGATAGGTCTAAGGAATATGGCACCTCTTCAAATCCTTGGTTGCATGTACATTCTAGAGATGAAGGAATCATTCAATCAATGATGATAGGAGAGGCACCATGGGAAGATTACCACCATCGTTCCCATCTTCCGGATTACTAAGAAAATTGTTCCAGCGACCTTAATCATCCTTCAATTTTTGATTTTCTATCAAATACTGTAAATACGATGGATTCAGAGTGAAATATGTCCAATATTGAAGAAACTATCGCCATAAATATATCGACCAAACCAGATGTTGTAGAGAATATTCATGTTGGCAAATATTGTTCTTCTTCAAAACTGGAAATATATTGTGCTCTCTTTCACGAGTTCAAACATATCTTTGCATGGTCATATGAAGAAATTTCAGGAATTGACTCAAGCATAGTTGAACACAAAATTAATATGTATCCAGATGTCAAACCGGTACGACAATGGCTTGGGCAGGTGCACCCGAAGAAAGTCGTTGCCATCAAGGTAGAAGTTCAAAATTTTACATGTTGGTTTCATTTACCCAGTTCCTCTAACTGATTGGGTATCAAATATCGTTCCTGTGATCAAAAAGCAAGGAACGCTTAGAGTGTGCATCGATTGCAGGGATGTAAACCAAGCTTATCCAAAGGACAACTACCCTACACCCTTCATCGACCAGATAATTGATGAATGTGTCGGATGCGAAATCTTCTCGTTTATGGATGGATTTTCTGGGTATAATCAAATCAATATCCACCCACAGGACCAGTCAAAGACTGCATTTATTTTTTTGTGGGGCACATTCACGTACCGCAAGCTACCTTTCAGTTTAAATAACGTAGGGGAAACTTTTCAGAGGGCTATGAATTATGCCTTCCATGACATCAATAACATCATTCAACCATATCTCGATGATATTCCAGCTCATTCACGAAAGTTGACTGATCATCCGCAGCATTTGATAGCTATTTTTCTACATTGCCAACACTACAAGATACAACTCAATCTGCACAAGTGTGTGTTTTGTGTCGATTTTGGTCGTTTACTTGGCTTTGTGGTTTCAAAGGACAGGATTCATCTCGACCCATGTAAGGTTTAGGCAATCATCGACATGCCTCCACCTTCAAATTTGCTTCAGATTCAAAAACTCCAAGGGAAAGAAAACTTTCTAAGGAGGTTCATTCCAAATTATGTTGAACTTGCTAAAGGTTATATGCGTCTTTTGGAAAAAGAAGTGCCCTTCAACTGGGATCAGGTTGCGCAAGCTTCCTTTGATGCTCTAAAGGAATCCCTAATAAAAGCATCATTAATATATGCCCCTGACTATCAAAAGGACTTTAACCTATATCTAGTTGTGGCAGATACGACCATCGCAATGGTTTTAGTTCAAGAAGACAATGGAATCGAACATCCTATCTATTATTTAAGTTGAAACTTAAATGATACGGAAAGCAAGTACTCCTATGTTGAAAAGCTGGCTCTTGTAGATGTTCAAGCAGTATAGAGATTTTGACACTATATCCTCTTTCGCAAAACTACCATTTTGTCATATTGCAACCCTATCACTTACATCTTGTCGCGTTAGTTACTTGGGGGGTAAACTTTCGAAATGGATAGCTATTTTGCAAGAGTTTGATCTAGAATTCGTAAAATCCAAATCAAAGAAATCTCTAGTTTTCGCGGAGTTATTATGCGAGTTCCCATCATCATCCAACAATTCAACATCCAAAGCATCAATCGTGGATGAATCTTGTTTCTGATATCATCAAGCAATCCATGGTATGGAGATATAATCATCTATTTCTAGACCCAAACATATATGCCTAATACCTCTCGCTCAGAACAACGACATACTTAATACTAAGCAAAAGACCACATGATAGTCAGTGATACACTTTATCGTCTTGGTATCGATACAATTCTGCGAAGGTACCTCACCCATGAGGAGGCCAAAAAATTCTTGAATGATTGTCATTCAGTTGTGTGTGGGGAGCATCAATCTGGTTATGCTACGGCACAAAATATTTTACGAGCAAGTTACTTTTGGCCAACAATGTTCAAATATTGCATAACCGCAGTCAGAATTTTCCATGCTTGTCAAATCTTCGACCGCAAAACCAAAATACCACCCACACCTCTGAATCCAGTAGTTGTTGTTAGGCCATTCGCCAAATGGGACATATATTTCATGACATGTAACCCCACCTCAGCTAGGGGGCATGGGTATATCATAGTCGCAATTGAATATTTTACGAAATGGGCCGAGGCGATGCCTACACTAAATAACAGCAGTGAAACAGCTGCTCTTTTCTTTTTCAATCATGTAGTCTCCAGATTTGGTGTTCCACAAGCTATAGTCACAGATCATGGATCGCATTTCTGCAATCACATGATGGTAGAATTGGCTACCAAATTAGGACTGTCCCATGACAGTTCCACTCCGTATTATCCGCAAGCTAACGGACAAGTTGAGGCGATCAATAAAGTCCTAAAGCGCATGCTGCAAAGGATGATTGGAGTCCATAAACGGAGTTGGAACCTAATCCTGTACTCCACCTTGTGGGAATACCAAACATCGGTAAGAAATACAACCAGATTTACACCCTTTTAGCTAATGTATGGCCTGGAAGCAGTCTTACCGATTCAGTGTGAGATTTCATCCCTCAAGCTCGCAATCAATCTTCTCCCCGGAACTTCAGAGGAAGAGGCTCATTTCTTGGAATTAATCCAATTGGATGAAACCCGTCGTGATGTCGCCTTTTCTAATGAAGCTCATAAGAAATGAGTCAAGGTGCAGTTTGACAAGAATGTCAAACCCCGTGTCTTCTCAGAAGGCGACCTAGTCTTACTTTATAATCAGGAATCCGATAAATTGGGAGCAGGTAAGTTTTAATCATTGTGGATGGGTCCCTACATTGCTAAGCAATTCTTAGAAAAAGGAGCCTACGAGCTAGTAGATTACGATGGGATTCCACTGTCGCAACCCCGAAACGGGTTGTACCTTAAGTGTTACTATGCTTGACTAAGTGTAGTAATCTCTTTATATGCTTTTGTTACGTTTTTGTTTTCATCAAAAGTGATCATTTTGGTTAGGTAATCCACTTTTGCATTTGTTTCAAATGTCGAACCTATTGGAATCGTTTGTTGGATATGTCGACGGAGCTAGTCGTAGTATGCAGAACCTATCTTCTGTAGCCTGGGCCATTTTTGATAAAAGCGGTGAGTTAGTGAGTTTCAGAGGGGTATGTATTGGTCGGTCAATGAACAACATCGCTGAGTATAGCACGTTGATAGAACTTATCTCTGATGCCATTGCACATGGCATATGCCAACTTGTTGTCAAGCTAGACTCACAACTCACCATCCTACAGCTTACTGGCATCTATTCCGTTCGGAATCCAACCATCTATCGTATGTTCCTAAGGGTCAGGATTTTGGAAAGGCAATTTGATTCTATTCAATATCAACACATTTCCAGAAATTTAAACAGATTAACTGATTCATTAGTAAATTATGTGTTAGATAGACATTTGCAACATTTATAAAAGAAAAGCATTTCATCAACATTTGCATCAGGATCATATAACTTAACCAAAATAAAGCTTCGAAAATAAAAAATATATATAACTGTTTATAGTTTTTCAAAATGCTCTGTGTCTAGGACAAAATCTGTCATATGACCCAAAAACTAAAAAATGCAGAATAGCACCCTAGACTAATGGTGATGGTGATAGCAAATCACCGCCTGTGTGATCAAACGTAAGAGCCTAGTCCATCGGCTCGGCAAGCCAGTGGTATGTCATTGTAATCTCAGAGGTAACTCATCAGTCCTCACATCCTGAATACCAAGGGTGAGACCTTCGATCTGATCCTGCAATACAGGGTCTCGACTACGTCCAGATCGCGAAGGACAGCCCTCCCTACAGCCTTTCCTGCTGGAACGGAAGCTGCTACTGTTGGGCGCACTATTGGTCGTACTGGTCCAATATCTACACAAATATATGGGTTTGATTAGTCTTGATAACATTTAAAATACACAAGAACATTATAAAAGCAATAAGCAGAGATATGATCAGATCTTTTTACCTATAACACCCCACTTCTCACCAGCCAGTAGCACCAAATCTGGGTCACCTTGGAGATCCATCCCGGCATATGGAGACTCGGCATAAACCATCTGCTAATGGTTGAAACACTCAAAGAAGGCATCAGAGAATGAAATCTATGATTGACCAGCATGTCTGGCCATAAGATCAACCCATCTCTTCATCCGTGGCTCTGTCGGTGTTGGCAGTCCAAGTGAAATGTACTATGGTAGCATTAGTGGGATCCTCTCCAAGGGAAAAGTGGTCATAATAGAACCATAACCAAAGTTCTTGGATCTTCCATTCTTCACCTTGGTAAGCTGTTCTTTTATCACCAGAAGTACTGCATCACACCAGTTGAATACCTTTGGTTCAAGGCATTCCAAGGCATACTGCATATAAGACTTGTTGGCTAAGTGAGGAGCCGTGCTACCAGCCAATCTAGCAAAGGTGAATAAAATAGTCCTGAAGGACCAGTCAGTGACATCTCGAATACTGATCTTGTCGTCCCTGCTCGGCTGAGATCCATCTCTACAGAATCACAGAATATAATCCATCATAGATTCACCGCCACGAGCGGATCCTAATAGTGAGAGAGGGGCACCACGCCTCGATAAACCAGTCAAGAAATAGATATCCTCAACTATCAAAGGGATGGATTTACCTCAAACCTGGAACACTTGGTTGATAGGATCCCATGCATTGAGAAAATATTGCAACAAATTGATTTGTTGCCTCATGGGAGATATGCGGAAGAACTTGAGCAAGCCACAGTTCCGCAATGCAGTTACCGTACCCGAGTCATGTAAGGCAATCATATCCTCCTCTTCATGCTCATGTTCATGCCATGTAATGACCATCTTGCTCCGATGAATCTCTGAAAAACAAACAAGAGAAGAATCAGGATCCTGATTTGGGAAAAAACAAGAAAAAATTCCATCTAAATCAATGCATAAACTTTCCTCCTTGCGCCCATCGCACCCTAGCTGTGTACTGGGTGGGATGCATACTAACTGGCCAATGGCTAGCTCAGTATGCATCACACCTTTCAATGTGTACTAGGTGCGATGGGGAGAGAACGAAATGTTCAAACCCTAGAGGCTCAGAAAAGCAGGAAAGCATGCTTAGAATCAGAAAATGAAAGAATGAAATTGAAGAGCTCAGGTTTAGATCCTACCTAGTCTAGACGGCATCAAAAATCATCCATAGAATCTCTCGGAATCAGTTGATGGAAATCAAGGGGCAAAAACACCTCCAGAGCTCCAACAATCCCAAATTTGAATGAAATGGTAAAATGAGAGGTAAAGACTACTTTTATGTTATTGCTCATGTAATTCAAGTAAGTATTAGTTTTTACTCATTTTCAAGCATGTATGTACATTTCTAATCATTTTGATGGAGAAACTGAACAGGTAGTACGACTGTCAAGAGAACAGAGTGTCAATGGTCAATTGAACATCTTTGACTATTATCACGAGCAATGTTTCCGCAAAGTTCAAGCTCGTTAAAAAATAAACCTAGTTATGAGCATATTTTCCCCTAGAGTTTAAGCTCATTAAAAAATGAACCCACTCCCGATAAATAACCTTTGTGATCGCATTACTATCAACTTTTGAGCCTTGGTCGTGTTCTTATCATCACCTCCACTTTTTAGCCGATCATCCGCCTCCACTTGATTGTTTACCCTTTTGAGGAACAGCTACGATGAGTGACTCTATTAGCCACCTTCTTTACACTGTCGTGATTGAAAAGTTTCAAACCTTACCTGGAACCAATTGCTATGCAAAAATATCACTCGTTCCTCAAAGACGAGTCTCCTTTAAGCTCTTTTCATCTGACTTGTAAAATATGAAAAGATTCCTAAGCAATTGGCCTCTCCAGCTCGTTAAAGCGATCGGAAGTACCATCCCTCCCCTATATTTTAATCTTTTTGGACCTGAGGGATCATTACACAAAAATATCGAGTGTTTGTCTTGTTCGGCTCGTTAAAACTATCGAAAAGTCATCCCTTTCATATTATTTTATACTTTTTCAGACTTAAGGGATTATATTACAAAAAAGGACTAATGGAGTTGCCTTTCCGTCTCTTTTTAGAATCTTTAAAATTGGAAAGGACCGACTTATCTTTGTCATTAAACTTGTTAAAACAATAGCAACAAACTTGTCCATGCAGACAAGAATGAGTTTCACTGTCGCTAAGCTTGTTAAAACATAGCGACAGGTTTTCCCGAAGGGAAAATTATAGAACAAGCATATGTTATCCTCCTCAAGCTTGGCGAAAATAAAGAGGTACTAGTCAGAAATGACTGGGGAAAAATTGCGAAGAAAACTTGAAGAAACTTTATTGGTAGCAGGTCGCTCTTGAACATGACACTTTCACACTGTCACCATGATTGAGTCGGGTTGGGTTATTCCATTCACCGGTCATATCACCATTGGTCCTCCGTACCATCCATTTTTGGGGTTAACGCTACCAATCCATTTCAGTGTCATCGATATGTTCAAGAGAAGTCACTCAGAGAATTCACCAACC
>APFE030657720.1:18131-39284 GCA_000404065.3 Pinus taeda
TTTATAAATTTGAGCATGGGAATGCCCGCCTCAGCTAGATCATGAAAATATTATGAAGATAATGTATTGTATTGTATCTTATTACAGGTCACCTTCCAGTTCGAAAAACCTTGGATCCTCATGATAAATCATTTCACTCGACATTAGAAGATTTATGACCTCATGCTTTAGGGGGTAACTATTATAGACATATTTGGGCACTGCAACCCCAGTCTCATATTTCCATAAACCAAGGGCTTCTAAGCCCCTAAAAGTGTTGTTTCATACCCTAAAGGAACAAGGTTAGCTGATTACATCATATCCGAGAAGTTCTCCCTGAAAAACTACTCAGAATTGGTCAAAACTGGACCATACAAACTGCTCAGCGCTAAGGATGTAATGCATCTCACCTACTACATGCAAAAAGTGTGATGCATACTAAAAATCCCTTCTGTAGGGTGTGATGAGTGAGAGCAGACAAATGGCAGAGGCAGTTGGCTAGGTGGAAACCCATAGAATCTTCTAGAAATTGCCCATTTGACACTTTCCTCTCTGAATTCACCCAGGATGAGTAAGAGATCATGAAATCTCCAAGTGGAACCAGGAACTATCAGAGAAATGACACTAATCAAAATCCCAGAAGCTGACTCACCCACCTGCAAATATCTATATATGGATCCCTCATCCTAGAGATCCACGGGTTGGAATTTTGTATTTTGTAAGGAAGTGTTGTTGGTTTCTCTATGCAACATTGTATTGTTAGGTGATCTAGCTTTTCATGAGGTGAAGAGGGCTTTCATCCTGGGAGGATGGTGCTAGGTCAGACCAATGGGTTATAATCCTCCCTTCTACTACTTCTATCAATAAAGCTATTTGAGTTTTCCTCCATATTCTTGTATATTTCTGAATCCTGTATTGATGTATGCATTTGTATGGTTAATATACATCTGATCCTATATTTTCTTTTGTTATAGATCTCTATGCTTTGATGGTATTATGTTGCTTTGACTCTACAGGTGTTCTTTGAAGCAGGACAAGTGAGGAGAGAGTGGCAAAACTCTATCAAAGAGGAGAGGAAACAAGCAAGAAGCCAAGTGGAAGACTGAGGTTGGTACTCGTTGCTTCTCTCTCATATATCTCTCATAAAGGAAAACACAAGTAACTTTAGTTTGTTTGTTTCTAAGATAGCTACCCGTCTTAGTGGGACTAGCAGCGTTGAATGGACACTAGTTTTCCCAGTAACAACGGGTTCTCAGGCACTTCTGGAAATAATGCCAAAAATATATATAGTAAGCCATATCAACAATTGAATCACTTTCAATTGAAAGAGTTCTCCCAAAAAAATATAACATGGAAAATATCTAGACATGAAAGTGTTGATTTTTCAAGTGAAATAGATATGATAACTAATTTTTGAAAACTGATAATTACTTCTAATGATATAAATATTCTTTTAGCACTTTCAGTTTATCATTAAGAAATTACCCTTCAGAAATTCAACCATAGAAGCAGAAGGACAATATAGGTCACAGTGCACAAAGACAACACAAGATTTACCATGGGAAATCCCACTTGGGGGGGAAACCCAACAACCTTTTCCTTATAGAAATTCTTCAATTCAACAAGAGATACATATAATGCTTCTAGTCAAATACAAATTCAAATTGACCAACAATATAACCCTAGTAAAACTACCCAAAAAATTGAGCTCTAACAAGTCATGCAAACTTCTTGTTACTCATGTGCACTTCCTGTTACTCATTTCTACTTCATGTGACTTATGCACAATTCTTGTGAATCGTCCACACTTCCTTTTCTCTCTCACATTCGCATAGATAAACTAAAGAATAGATAATGAGTGATCTAGATTGTTTTTCAAGAGGGGAAGGTTGGGTACCTTATTATAGTCTTTTGGGAGGCCGAATGGGTGTCACTTCAATTCGGGTTGAATTGTTGACTTGATGGAGTGTCGACTCGATTATCTTGGAGCCAAAAATTCAAAATACATCATTAGCAACTCCAACCCATGGTACATCATTAGCATCAACTAGCCACCATGATTTTGGTTAGCATCTCTAACCCATGGTATACATACTACTCCTACTTTATCATCATTTTTGTATGGAAAATTCACTTCCGCAAATAAAAATGAACTCCTGAGATCTAGTGGTCTGATCTAGAACAACAGAGGGAAAAAATATTTATGTTTTCCTTAGAGATATTAGAATAACAAAAAGAGACCTACCTGGAATATGTAGTAAGTCCTCCTCTTCTCTTTTCTTGTAAGCTCTAACTCTAGACCCACACGCTTTAAATGGAACCTGCAACAATGACAAAAACAAGCAAGATAACTACAATATCCATGTAGCATAAACTAATGTCTCTATTCAATGAGTCAGAATGGCATTGAAATACATAAGCATCAACATGACACAAGTATAAAGAAAACATAGTGCTTTTTGTATTAATAAATAAAGGATACGGTTAGAACCATTTAAAGATTTTGAGTTTGTAGATGTCTCCCTAATTGTCTTGTCCTACCTTTCCACAAAGAAAACATCCAAACTCAACCCTAATGCATAAATGGATGATGATTCCTTAAACTCAAGGTAGCAACATGAGGGCACTAGTAATGTCCAAAAGCCAACACAGACTCTATGGGAGGCAATAAATTTATAGGGTGGAAGTGGTAGTTTAGGATTTACCAATATAGGCTTTAGATCCACATATAGGGAGGATAAGCTCTAGAGATAAGAGATAATACCATTAGAGTAGTATCATATAGGAATTTGATATCTCTATTCATGGTAAATGGTTAAAACTACCTTAGAAGCTTCTAGAAGGAGAAGATTCAAAAATAATTTTTTATTTTTTCTTAAGTTCTAAAAGCATTGCACCTGCAAAGTAGAGAAACGTACATTGATTAGTGTATATGCTCAGTTATCAAACTCGCAACCATCACAAGTGAACAAACATGCAAAGTGTGTTGAGGCTAAAAACATGGTTTTTGAGTTGATTGACCCCGAAAATTAGACTTTTTGGATAGGTGATGCTTAGGGATTTGCAAAGGAATAATGACAAAGTGTTCAAGGATTTTGATTGATCTGGTTTTCAGGCCTTTTAAGTGGATGCGACAAAATGATCTGTAACATATTTTCACCTAAAGTACAAAGTCAGAAGTAGTGGTTGAGGACTAAAGTTATTTACCTTGTAACAAGTCTAGATCAAGAACAAATTAGGTCAATATCTTAATCTGTTACAATACATATTATCATCATGATATCATTATTGAGGTATGCATATCGATACTCAGTGTATAAGCCAATATACATGTACAATGACCAAGAAATCTCATCCACGGATGACAGAGTGTGGACACATGCTTGGATAATTGTCTTGAATGATCATAGCCACCATGCTTTGTAATCTTCTATGAATCCTAAAATCACATCCCAGATGGATGGAGCTAGATTCAGGTTCTTCTACCTCATCACTTGATGTTATGAGTCCAACCATGCAAATAAATGACTAGAATCGAGCATGGTAGACATCATCTAATTATGAGCCAATGATGCAAAATAGTAACAAATGAGAGAGAAACCTATGAGAATGATAATGTCTCTCAAATAGTACAATCTATGTGGTGTGAATAAATGAGCTAAAGTCAAACAACACACAAAATCTTTCGGTAGAATGCCAATGATGAGGAACCATCACTGGAAGCGAGGAAACTTTCCATTGAGGTATGAAATTTCCAAGGCACTGAAAAGAGTTTCTAAGTCAACTTCCTGGATAATGAGATGACGTCGACAGGAAGTGACAGGTTATAGGAGGGCCTTGATGTATCCCCCATCAACGAAATGAAATGGGTATCAAGATTTGAGACAGAATGATGTTGATGAAGAGATGGTTTAGGAACGAAAGACATGAAGTAAGGCTTAAGGTACTATAGCAAATTTTAATTGAAGGACTTCTATTGAACATATCGGTGACACTTTATGGAGTTGGCAACATTGACTCAAAACCAATTATGAACGATTTTGATATGGTATGATTAACCAAAGAGGAAATAAAATTTGCCAACCCAAAACATACAGAGAAGAAGTGAAGGAGTTCCATTTTCAAGAGTGACTTACTACCATTAATAAGTTAAATACCTGCTTCACAATTTCCCCAACCATTTCTGGCCAGCACCTCTTTATTTTTGACAAGCTTGAGGAGGATAAGATCTATAATTTCATCCTTCAGATGAATCCTTCTGAGTATATTTAAAAAACCATGAGAAGGAGTGGTTCGGTCTTGTCATGTTTAGTGAGTTCGTCGTTGTTTAATAATTTTACTAGTCTAGCGAAAGTATAACTTGACTTCTTTTTCATGTTTAGTGAGTTTCAAAAAGAGGTGAAAATAAAAAACCCAAAGGTTCTTTTTCATAAATTTAGTCCCTTGAGTCCGAAAAGGCAGAAAATAATACTCCGAAGAAAATTTTAGTCATGTTCAACTAAATTATTCTTTTTTTGTAAACAGGTTATCCTAGACTAGAAAAGGGTTAAACTTATACTAGGAAGACATATTTTCATTTACTTTAATGAGTTTGAAAAGACGAGTGCTCGATAGTCTTTTCATGTTTTGGGAGTTTGAAAAGAGGTGAAAGATGACACCTCCTAAAGGAATGAGTGGTATAAGGGGTAGAAATTGGTTTCATAATGATAGAACTTCCCAAAGCATATAGAGCTCAAGAGGTAGGATAACAAGACCACTCACCGGATCAGTTCCCCGTGCAAGCATAAAAAACCAAGGGAAAGCATATGATCAGCCCAACAAATGGTGACAATAGAAAGAGAAACCAAGGCTCATATGGAAAAAAAATGCTAAAAAAAATGGAAATCATGCAAGACAAAATGAAAATGGTTTCACTTTTACACAAGATTGAAACATCGGAAACTATTCTTGAATTTGGTTTCATTTTTACATAGGTTTGAAACAAGGAAAAACTATGCTTAAGAGTAGTTTCAATTTTACAAGATATTGAAACAAAGGGAAACTATGCTTGAAGGTGGTTTTATTTTTACAAAACCTTGAAACAGAGAAAAATTATGCTTGAGAGTGGCTTCATTTTTACACAAGATGGAAACAAGGGAGAAACTATGCTTGAGATAAGTTTCATGTCCCCAGCATAATGACTCAATTCTAGGAACATGAATTCCAAGATTCATTTCATTCACCTAAGTAGACTATTGGTTACTAATAGGTGGATGGAATGAAGGTTTATTTACGAGATCAAGTGAAAGAATCGACTTGAATAGAGATATGCTTCATTTTTTAACTAGCTTGACATAGGAAAAGAACTATGCTCATGACATCTTGGTTAATTTTTTAATAAGCTTGACATAAGAAAAAACCTTTGCTCCAAGAACTTGTTTCTTTATTTAACAAGCTTGACACAAGAAATAAACTCTTCTCTGAACCTTAGGTAGCTCAGTAACCTTGTGGGGGAAGTTAACTATTGGTGAGGGATATCTAGTATAGGACAAGATGGGTTGGGCTACTGACATTTGCGTGCTACCTTGATACAAAATGTTTTGATAATTAGGATAACCCATACCAGGTTGTCCAGTCCTAGGAAAGCCTTGATATTGTTGGAAAGGTTGACTTTGGAATTATTGGCCTAGATAAGGATGTTGCATGGTTGTTGTTTGGATAACAAGAGTTTGGGGTATTCCTTGTAACGATTGCCCTGGTGGAATTTGCATCACTCCTGTAACAGGTTGACTATTCACATGTGGCATGCTATAAATGGGTTTACTTGTACCTATTGAATAGTGTTACCTAGTGATTCATCACTTGAAGGGGATTTCGTGAAAACATGAGAAATTCCCCCTTGTTCGACAGGATTTGAAGAAACAAGAAGAACATGAGTGGTATGAACCTCACTCTCTACGGGAAAAGTATGATCCAAAGGTGGAATCAATTCAAACATTTTCTCAACCAATGGTTTGTTGGGAATGGACTAATGGGATTCATGTTCAAAGAGAGTGGGATTGATTGGACTTATATCAATCACTTCATCAACTAGTGGAGGACTGGGAGAAAACTTCTGGTAACCAACCAAAAGTCGAGGCTAAGAAGATATAAGGTTCTCCAACACTTTGGAGGCTTCATCCAGATAAGAAAAAAGGTGAATAGGATGACTCCCTTTGCATAACCTACAAGGAAACTTTAATTTACCCTTTTTCCCATGTACCTTACTATCACTATTTAATGTTTTATCATAGACATGATCTACAAAGGATGATGACAAGGGTTGATGTGAGCCTTTATATGACACTTCTAATACCTAGGGAATACCAGGAAAATCTCTAAGAAGGTGATCACCCTTACAAATAATACAAGGGAGTTTAACTTTATGAGGCTTGATGGAAAGTTTCGTAAGATAAGTTTCATTCATAGTAATGGATGCTTGGTTCCCCCTTGCTTATTTTGCTTTTCCTTAATCATCCTTTTCCTCTTCTCCTTAGCTTCCTAGTTACTAGAATCAAGACTTTCACATGGAACGAAGGAAGAAAGGGATGAAGAAATAATAGGTGAAGAAGGAAAAGGGTCAAATTTAGGATCAACTTAAGGTTGATGTTGTTTAGGTGGAGGAATACCTGGTTGAGAATTAATTTGGACATTTGGAGTGAAGGAGATTGGAAACAACCATACCGGTAAACCTATGGTAAAGCCAGGAAGGGACAATGTAGCCATACAAGGAGCACCAATATTTATGAAAGGAGGAAAAAGACTAGGATTCTCGTTGGATTCGTTTCTTTGATTGGTAGACTCAAAAATTGTCATCATTATTCTCAACCTAAGATCTACTAAGGATTTGTTCCACAGTAAGGATTTTTTTCCATAGTTAATTGATTTATTTTAGAAATTAAAGACATAAAATAAAAATAAAAAAGGGTAACTAGGCATATAAGGATTACCAAACCACTGTGAGCTACAATATACCATTTCGAGTACGTGCAGGAAATCTCCCTGAATGTTGTGTTCAGTGCATCACAATAAACAAGGTAGATGACTTAGTTACCTATGGTAGGATAACAACCTAACGAGGACTTCCAAAATATACCTAGAGGTATGTGGAAGCATAGTCTATAGTAGTGTTGTTAATGTGTAATGCATGATAGGAAGTAATTTTATATACTTTTCATACGTGGAGTACCACCTAATATACCCAAAGGTACATGGCGAATGATCTGATATACTTATGTACATGGAATATTGACAACCCCTAGAATGTTATACAAACAAATAATTAAAACTCCTATGTTTAAAGACGTTGGAACACATCTCTAGCCTAGACCTCTATGTGTGTCATTAATGTACCAAATAATCCATAGGTTAATTGGATAAATTTTAGAGTTGACCTTCAATTAAGTTTCAATTTTAATGCTCACAGTATGAATTCACCTGAATTCCCTATGATGCAACTAGTATGACAACAAGAAGTCTTTTGTTTTTCAATGAAGATATATCTACAAGAAGGAATAGACAAACAATGATGTAAAAATAAAATATGAAACAAACAAGAATTTCCTAATCAAATATTTCAATGTACTATTTGAATTCAATTCAAAGCCCTAAAATATGACAAACCATGTAATGTAATCTATGCACAATTCCCCTAAGAAGTATGAAAATGTAATATATGCACAATTTCCTTTCCTATTGTGAAAATGAGAATTCTAACTATGAAAATGTAGCCTATGTAAGATAATTCTTCAAAACAAGCACAAGATAATTCAAAATTAGTGAAGGAAAAATATAACAATACTACTTATGAAAAGCAGTACCTTTCTACACTAATGCAGTCAAAGAACCAATTAAGTGAAAGTAAAGGATATTCCCAATGAAATCAAATGAAATATGAGACTTAATTAATATAATTCTTAAACTAAAACTGGATGAGAATTCCAAGGATCAAAAGAGATGACACTCAAAGGCGATTAACACTCACACACAATTTGCAAAAATTAAAGCAAAAACACTCAAAAAAATTTAAGAAACTAAATTTTTTCTTTTCTTTTCCTTTCAATTTCAAATGAAATGAAAATGAAAATGAAGCTAGATCATTGATCAAAATATCTCACATGTACTAAAAATGTAATATGAAAATTATTTTCATCAAAACAATAATCAAGATCAAGTGTTCACAAACCCTAATTACGAGAAGAAATAAAAATGAAACAAAATATCATCAAAGGAAAAAAATTCAAATGTTAACACAGTGATAGATTTATAGAGACACAACTAATTTTAGAGACACAGAAAAATCTTCTGGATCAAATCAGATCTCAGGGCAAGGCATAGAAATGAAATTTCTTGCATTCTACAAGACCATCGCATGTGTAGAGTGGGTGCTAGTGCGAACCATCACACTTATAGATAGGAAATTTTGTGTCGGGTTGCTTTGTCTCAGAACAAAGAGTGCATTGGGACTAATTTTCTCAAAATACGACATAAAAAACCCCATCAAACTTAGAATTATGTTCTCTTAAGCTCAATAACTATTTTAACAAATCAATGTAAGTCGCTTTGAAAGGTTAAAAATGACTAGGCCAAGGAAACCACTAAAGAGAAATCTCATTCCCAAGTATGGTTGCCAATTTATCATATGGAAAATTCACTTATGTGGAAAAAAATGAACTCCCTTGATATAGTGATATGATCTAGAACAACGGATGTAAAAGCGGTCTATGTTTTCCTTAGAGAGATTAGAATACGAAAAGGAGACCTACCTAGGATCTGTAGTAATTCCTCCTCTTCTCTTCACTTATAAGCTCCAATTCTAGCTCCACACACTATAAATGGAACCTGTAAAATGACTAAAACAAGAAAGAGAACTACAATATTTGCATAACATAAAATAATGTCTCTAATCAATGAGTGAGAATGGCATTGAAATACATAAGCATCAACATGACACAAGTATAGTAAAATAAAGTTTTTTTTGTAGTAGTAAATAGGAGAGAGTTACAATTATTTATAGATGTTGACTTCGTAGATGTCTCCCCAATTATCTTGTCCTTCCTTGCCACAAATAAAAGTTCCAAAATCAACCCTAATGCATAAATGGATGATGATTCGTTAAGCTCAAGGCAGCAACATGAGGGCACAAGTAATATCTGAAAGCTAACCTAGACTCTATGGGAGGAAGTAAATTTATGGGGTGAAAGTGGTAGTTTAGGATTTACCAATATAGGCTTGAGATCCACATATGAGTGAGGATAAGCTATAGGAATAAGAGATAAGACCATTAGAGTAGGATCATATAGGAATTCGAGATCGCTATCCATGGTAAATGGTTAAAACCACCTTAGAAGCTTTTGGAAAGAGAAGATTAGAAAATATTTTTATTTTTCCCAAAATTATACAATCATCACACATGTAGAGTAGATAAACCTACGCTAATTAGCATATATGCTCAATTATACAACTTACAACCATCGTAGGTGGATAGGCATGCAAAGTGAGTTAGGGCTAACTACATGGTTTTTGAGCTGATTGACCTAAAAACTCAGACTTTTTAGAGAGGTGATGCTTAGGGCTTTGCAAAGGGATAATGATAGAGTGTTCAAGGATGTTGATTGATCCCGTTTTTAGTCCTTTTGAGTAGATGCGACAAAATGACTTGTTACAATCATCTTGGTCAATCTCTTTTACTCATGGTAAAAACCTAAGGACACACTAAATCCATTTGAGTAATTCTCATCCCAAATCCATTTAAGGCCTTGTTCTAGGATTATTAATGTGCTCACACAACCAATCTAGAGAGTTATCCTAAGCTTGATGCTTAAAGGTGACCACTCAACTCTATGGTTGAGTAATTTTGGGCCTCTAAGACCATTCTTCCTAATTTTGATCAACATGCTTGACCCACAAAGAATGATTTTCCTAAGGAAAAGGTTGAATGAGCTAGCTATATTTATGTGTCAATACACTACCCATGGAAAGAATCCTACACCAATATCATGCTCAACAAGTCCTCACTTGGAGAAATTCACCATTTATCCAAGTCATCGTGTGGAACTTGGTCAACACCTGTGACGTATGGTGAAACCTTGGGCTATTACCATTCCTACATGTTAATTGAATGGTAACTCTTTTTCCCAAGGCTAAATGCACACACTTTCCCCTCTAGGGAGAACTCCAAGCCTTGATAATCTCACGGCCATTCTCCCTAGCCACATTACATGACCCCTAGTCAATACTTTGACCTGTCTATATTCTAACCAAAGGAAAATATATGCCCCTTGATGAAACAACATCAAAAATCCCTATAACTAGTTGGTCCTTGAAGTCTACAAACTTCTCAAGATTGTACCTAAAGTGTAAAAACTTCTAAAGATTGTCCCTAAATTGTAAAAACTTCTCAATCTTGTCCTTGAAGTCTACAAAATTTTCCCTGGCACATAGGCTTTATGAGAATGTTAACAACCTACTCAACTGGAGCCACCTTGTTCCTTTCTGTACCATGTCTTGGTACTTGATATTAATTTTCCTTGACTTTTCATCATGGTTGTCTCTTACACCTAATTAAATAATCATGTGATAAGTTACTAAAGCCACACTACTTCATAGCTCACCAAAGTAGCTACAACATACTTAGCCTCTCAGTCTTGAGTGCAGCAAATGCCTCCTTCATGCCCAAGCATAATCCAAATGGAATCATCATCATGGTGTACTCTTCCTATCATCAACACTATTTTCTCGATATGAATTTGTATAACCTTGTAGTTGCTTCATTCATAAGAAATATCACCACAATTTCTTGACATTAAAGCAAATCTTGTTATAGTAATATTGCTACTCCCTATTACAGATACATTTGGGCACATCATTCCCAACATTTAGATCAGTACTATTAGGGCTCATCAAACCTTAATCCAGTTGCTACATTCCCTAGAGAAGTCATCACTTTGAATGCCTCCTTCCCTGAGAGTTTCTTGGCGTGAAGCCCTCCAGTAATGCCTCCTTGAGGGACCAACGCACCCTTGGTTAGGGGTAAGTGTGCTTCAATGTAGGTAGGCCCATGTCAAGGTGCATTTCAGAGAACTAAGGCCCACTTTGACCTGCGTTGGGCGAGATTGAGCGAAATCCTCATAGGGTTCTAGGAATATTCTTATCTTCTAGAACCTTCTAGAAGATTCCCACACTTATCATCTCCTCTGAGCTTGAAATTGGATAGGGAATGAGTTAAATAACCTCCTATCCTCTCATCCCTTCCTCCATGGAAACTAACTCTAAGTTTGGAAGGCCATTCAATACCCTCATTTATGACCAAACCTCCTCCATTTTCCTATAAATTGAGCACTCGTCTAAGTGATCAGGAGTTGGACTTTGAGAATTTGTAAGGAGATATTATTGGTGTGAGGTTTTAGATTATAAGAAAGTATTTTTATGTTGCTAGAGTGTTGTGCTTTCGGTTTGATGTTGGCTGGAACCCAAGCTAGAGTGTTGTTCTAGGTGTAGCTACCCACCTAGGGAAATTGTGCTTATCCGTAGATGAAGAATTCCACATAAAAAATTGGTGACTCTACTGGGGAATGATCATCATTCCAGGTAGCTTACCTTCATCCTAGTACACCCTAATAGACTTTACTTTCTTCCATTGATCTTGTTTAAGCCTTTTTGACGATTTTTTTGGTAAAAATTGTGCTTGAAAGCCCCTAGGAAGGCCTCTTTGGCACCAGTGCAGGTTTGGTCAAGAGACAGAGTGTTGCAGAGCACCCTTGGCTTGAGGACAGTGCTCTGAACTGTAGTGTCTCCCATTCAGAGATGTATTGATCATCCTTAGGTCAAAAATCCCTCCTTTGACTTGACTTTTCCCAAATTTCCTTCTATTTTTGCTTGTTGAATTGTTGTACTTCTGAAATCAATTTGTGTTTCCTTTGCTAGCCCTACTTTGGCCTTCATTGTTTAGTGTTTCTTAAATTATTTCTTTATCACTATCAATTCATTGTCAAAGTTGGTTTATAATCGATTAATCTTTGTTCAAAATAAAGTGTCGTAAAATTCTTCATTTCTTTCGAGAAAGAATTGTCGTAAAGTCTTCGTTCTTGCAAAAATATTGACTGGTTGTATGTGCATTAGTTTCCTTTTGTACATTTTAACATTAAGGTAATTGAAAAGAAAAACTTGCATTGTGCATTGAAAGAGTTTTATTGTGCTCATAGGAATAGTTTAGGGAAATTTCATTAGATGTGCTCTTTGCTCTTTGATTAAAAGAATAGCTAAGGTTTTCATTGTTAAAATTGAATGAAAAGAATGCTTATCATATTAGTTGCATTCTAGGAATTTCAAACACATCACATGGTGAACCTTGAAAGGAAAATTCTTAATCAGTATCAACTTAAAATTAACCTCAATTAACCTAATGGAGCATTGTCACCTAACGCAAAACATTTAGAGGTTCTAGGTTAGAGACTTGTTCCGACATTGTAAGACATAGCAGCTATCATGAACTTGTTTGTGATACATTTCGAGTGTGATACCTCATTCCACGTATGTTAAGCTCATCCACGTACCTTCGAGTATATTGGGCAATTTTATAGTACGTAAAGTATAAAGGAATGCTCTCATTGTGCGGTTTCACATTAGACAATGCTAATATGGATTGGGCCTCCACGTACTTTTAGGTATATATGGGAGGACAACACTAGGTTTCTATCCACCCTTAGGTAATTGAGTCAGCCTCCTTATACATTGTGTACACCGAACACAACATTCGAGGAGATTGCCTACCCATACTTCTCGGTTCGCTGGGTGGTATTCTACAGTTCACATTTGCTTGGTAAACCTTTTGCCTAGATTACCCCTTTTTATTTATTTCTTTTTTGTAATAAAATCAATAAACAATCATGGAGGAACATCAACCCTTACCCCATCGTTTGCGGAGAGCAGTGAGTAAACTGCCTTTATCACCTAAAGCTACACCTATCCGGTCAAAGCGGTCTCATTTGGCTAAATCCAGTACTTCACAAACTTTGAGTTCTTCATCTGAATTACCATAAACACCTATACCGGTAAGTACTGTGACTCTATTTACTCCTACAATTATTGGTACATCTATTACTGAAGTGGAATCTCCACAATTACCTGAGGATACTAGGACTGAATCTAGTGAAACGGTAACCCAAGTTGTTCAACAACAAGTTGATTCCTGACCTGAAATTGTTCAACAAGAAATTACATTTGAACCTGAATTTTTTCAACTGGTAGTTAATCCTGAACCTATCACTGTTCAGACAGAAGTTACTTCTAACACAGAAGTTATTCAAGAAGCCCAACTTGAACCTGTTCTTTTACTAGAACATTTGGATGTTGAGGTTGAACAATTAGAAGTTGTTACCTTACTAGAATAATATTGATCAGTACATCCTCAGACATCTGTAACTGTCCAGACTTCCTCTTTACCTCAGGAACAAATACCGGAAATCTATTACAGACCTGACGATGAAATCCTTCCACCCGGTTTGATTTCAATAGAAGAGGAACCTGAGGTAGAAACACCCAAAGCTCCATTTCATTTTGGAACTGAAATTTATATTTATCCTCATGCTCCTCATTTTACTGCCCCACTTGATCTTGATTACTTTCCAACACCCATTGATTCGTTAGGAAATTTATTTGGAAATTTGACTATGGCAGAGTCAACATCCTAGATTGTAACATCTGTTGTAGCTATAGTAAAATATTTTGCCGCAACCTATTCGATGTTTACTACGACACCAGAGTCACACTTGTATGGTGTTCTTTCTGTCCCATCGAGTCACCAATATTTAGCTGGAACCCACTCAGGTGTTGCTTCTAGCCCTTGGTCTTCACCAATGTCCTCTACAGGAATTTTATTTGGTTCCTCATTGACGGATACTGAACTATTGGACCCATTGAGTCAATGTCAAGCTGGTTCATCTGGTTACCATCCTATGTATCTGTTTTACACTAGACTACCCCCATATAGAGAGAAATATGCACAATCTCCTTACCCTCCATTTTTTGGGGGGAAACCACATGTCAGTATCTCGTCATCTTTAGGCCAGCCTGGAATGATTATTTGTCAGTGGCAGCCAACAATGCCCATTCAACCTAGGGTTGTGTATCCATCACAACCTATGCAATCTGTCTCATCCATACCTACAACACCTATTGTTACAACTTTACCATAGTCACAAGATCATATTTTTGTAGCTCAACCTGTGCAAGCTGGTCCTTCAACCTTAGACCCCCAAGTTTCAGGTTTACAGATTTATCCTTATGAGGCAATTTTACAACAACCACTTGTTCCTGGAGTCCAACAACCTCAGGCTAGTTTACTTTTTACTAGAATGACTTAGAATTACACTGGTTTAGTGTATTCGCAACCTAGTCAAGCTTACATTTGTGGTTAACAATCGTTGTATCAACAACAACAAGAAGTTGCTTCAATAGCCTTGGTAGGCCCAATATCAACAGCAGCAATTCCAGTAATACCAACCTCATCCTACACTTGGTCAACAAGCCTATCCTGGGTATGGTCAACAACAAGTTTACCCAAGTCCTGGTCAACAAGCCTATGTGGGGTTTGGACAACAACAAATGTATCCTGGTGCTCAACAACAACCTTACACCGTTTTTTCTCAACAAGCTTACCCATATCAAGGTTACCAGCAGGAGATGCCTTATGCTGGTATGCAAAGGCCTATTTCCTAGGAAATCCCATCTTACCCTGGATATGATCAACGTAACCTTAATAGACAATTGCCTTTCATTGCAACACTTGAGCTACCAGATCTAAATTGGCTCACCAATGACCCAATTCTTAATGCACCTTGGTGGTCGGTGATTCCTCATGAGTTATCTTCAGATATTCCAAAATTCAATGGAAACCCTAGAGAAGACTCATCCAACCATGTCATGACATTTCATTTATGGTGTTCATCAAACTCCTTGAATGATGATTCTGTTAGACTACGTATTTTCCAGAGAATGCTTACTGGTCTGGATGCAAAGTGGTACATTGAGTTACCACGAGCTTCTTTTGATAACTTTACAACCTTGGATACCACATTTTTAACCCATTTCCAGTTACCCATACAATATGAAACTGGAATGAAACTATTAACCAACTTTAAACGAGCTAATGCTACTCATATCCCTGATCATATTCATGAGTGGCGTCATTGTCATCGAATGGTTAAAACTTATGCCCTTGATCATCTTTTAGCTAAGTGGTTTATAAAATCCTTGCTGCCATCTATCACCAAGGATGTGGCAAAAGGTGGAGTTTTCATTGAAGAGAAAGTAATTGCTTGTACCCAATATTTGGACTTGATTTATACATAGTCTGGCATGCTTTATGACAAGATCCCAAATGCACCCTGACTGGCTTTCACTGTTCCTCCACCACCATCGAGTAAGGAATCTCATGTCGGTGATGGTGTGATTGGTTCTTCAAGCACACAAATGGTAGGTAGACCATCTGGTCAAACACTTGCCATTTCCATTCAAACTTCAAATGCATCTGACAACACTCTTGCTTCCGAAATCAATGTCGCGTCATCTAACAAAGGCAAGAATGAAAAGCAACCAGGAAGCAAGAAGAAGGGTAAAAACAAGAAAAGACAAAATAATTCCCCTCAAGAGAAATCATCTGATTCCTCTCCTTCGGCTAGGAAACCTCGTTGCCCATGTTTAATCTGTAACAATGAGAACTTTATGCGCGATTTTCCTCACCGCTTTGAAGTCTCAAAGTTTCTAAAGACTTCTAATACATTTGCAATGTTGATTGATTCTTTTCTGAACCCGGAGACACATATGGTTGCTATAGACCATGCTTCCACTTCCCAAGTGCTTATGTTATCGGCTTCTAAGCCTAAAATTGATATTTTGGTGTCAACATGAAGTAAACATTATGGAAATCAACTATCATTCTCAAATAACCAGACTGATCAACCTAATCCTTCAACTTCAACTTCGTTTGATCCTATTCCACCACCTATTGCACCAGAGTTAACAACAAGAAAAACCTAAGGGAGTTGTACGTAAATCAACATTTAACCCTCGAGCTTGAGCTGCACAAAACTATAACATAGTAGAAGATTTGCCTTAGTTACCTTCTGCTATGTCAACACTTGAGGTGCTTCAAAATTGTCCCTTCCAAAAGCAGGCTTTGTTTTCAGCAATTGGTGGAATTGATACAACTGATTCCAATCTTGTGGTTTTCAACCATGCGAGTTATATGCCAAAGTTACCAGCACAATTAACATTCCTGATTCAAGTAAATGCATTGAATAAATTTATTCATCGAACCATTTTCGACGAGGGGGCATCTACTTGTATTATGTCTATGAATTACTGGAAAACACTTGGCTCACCGCCTTTGTCATGTTCACCAACAACGTTAAAAGATTTTGATGGTCGCACATATATGCCTTGTGGAATCTTGAGTAATATGCAAATTGAACTGGGGGGGAAAATAACTATTGAAGTTGAGGTTGTTGACAGACCCCTTGACTACAATATTTTTCTAGGAAGACCATGGATTTACGCTATGGTTGTTGTGGTTTCAACATACTTTCGTACGATTGCATTCCCTCATAAGGGCGGAATCACAGTTATCGATCAACTCGCCTTCTTCACCTCTAGTTCACAGGCTACTAGAAGCATTATGTTAGTTCACAAACCCCCGCTACTGGTTCAGAACATTGGTGTATGTCTCTTCAAGGATTCTTCCCTAATGGGTGCTTTTTCACTACTGTCACCATCAAACATAGTGAAGGTGGCAAAATTCGAGACTTGCATCATGATATCTTCCACTTCATCTGACTTAAGGAAGATTACCAATAGTTTTGATGTTGATAGTAGTAATGAAATCATGCTGCTAATCCCTTTGAGCTTGCATAGTAATAAATCTTTCTAGCTTGCGCAACAAACCCAAATCCATCTTCGCCAACTGTATGGGTAGATTGTTCATTAGAATATGGTACTTCCTATGATCCTTTTTCATGTATATTTTCTACTAATGAAGGAGGTTCATTACCAAGGCAAGGCAAACTTTCTGAGGAGGTTCATTACCAATTATGCTGAAATGGCTAGAAGATTTACTCGTCGTTTGAAAAAGGGGATACCCTTCCATTGGGATCAGGTTGCGCAATATTCCTCTGATGCTCTTAAAGATACCTTTATTAGAGCCTCATTAATGTATTCCCCGAATTATCAAAACAACTACTTCCTGTATCTCTCTATTGCAGATACAACCATTGGAATGGTTTTAGTCCAAGAAGAAGATGGGATTGAACATCCCATATATTATTTGAGCCGCAATCTCAATGATACAAAAGTTAAGTAATCCTACATAAAAAATGTAGCTTTGGCTTCCGTTCAGGCTGTACAAAGATTTCGCCACCATATCCCAACTCGAAATACCACTGTCATTTTGGATTACAACCCTATGACATATATTTTGTCACGTCAATTACTGGGGGGGAAATACTCAAAATGGATCATCATTTTGCTGGAATTCGATCTGAAATTCATCAAATCCAAATAAAAGAAATCTCTAGTTTTCGTCGAGCTTATTTACAACCTTCCCCCGAATACCATTGATTTAACATTAGAACCATCAATTGTGGATGAGTCTCTATTCCTGATTGCATCATCTGACCCTTGGTATGGAGATATACTGATTTATCTCTGGACCCAAAATTTTCAGCACAATACCTCTCACTCGTAACAACGACGTATCTGATATCAAGCCAAAGATTATATGATCATTGGTGACACTCTTTACCGTCATTGTATCAATACGATTTTACGGAGGTGCCTCACTCATGAGGAAGCTTAGAAAGTTTTGAATGATTTCCATTCAGGTGCTTGTGGTGGGCACTTATCTGGTTATGCTACCACATAGAGGGTTCTTCGTGCTGGTTACCTCTGGCCTACCATATTCAAAGATTACATTATTGTCATCAGAAGCTGTCATGCATGCCAGATAGATGATCGTAAAGCCAGATTACCATGTGCACCATTGCATCATGTTGTCGTTGTTGGACCATTTGCGAAATGGAGCATTGACTTCATGACATGTAACCGCACCTCGGCTAGGTGGCATGGGTACATTATAGTCGTCGTTGACTATTTTACAAAATGGGCTGAGATGATGCCTACATTAAACAACAATGGCGAGATGACTGCACTTTTCTTTTTCAACCACATGGTTGCCCGTTGGTGTACCATAGACTATAGTTATGGATAATGGGTCACATTTCAGCAATCACATGATGACTGAGTTAACTGCTAAGTTAGGACTTTCACATGATAGTTCTACTTCTTATTATCCACAAGCTAATGGACAAGTTGAGGCCATCAATAAAGTCCTGAAGTGAATTCTTCAAAGAATGATAGGGGTTCATAAACAAAACTGGAATTTAATCTTGTACTATGCTTTGTGGGCATATCAAACCTCGGTTAGGAATACAAATGGATTCACACCCTTTCAATTGGTGTATGGTCTGGTGGAAATCTTGTCGATACAATGTGAAATTTCATCTCTTAAACTCACAATTGACCTGTTACCCGACATTTCTGATGAAGAAGTGTGTCTCTTAGAACTCACCCATCTAGATGAAACCCGTCGTGAAGCCGCATTGGCTAACGAAGCACATAAGAAACGAATCAAGGCGCAATACGACTGAAATGTCAAGCCTCGCATTTTCTCAGAAGGAGATCTGGTCTTGCTTTATGATTAGGAAGTTGATAAACTAAGAGCAGGGAAATTTGAACCACTATGGATGGGCCCTTATATTGTCAAGTGTGTTTTGGAAAAGGGTTCCTACGAGTTGGTGGATTATGATGGAATTCCATTGTCGCAGCCCCGAAACGGGTTATATCTCAAACGTTACTATGCTTAATTGAGTGTAGTAAAATCATTGTATATATGCTTTAATTGCATGTGTGTGTGTCAATGTGTCTTTTAGAGTTTTTATGTGGTTAAGTAATCCTCTTTGCATTTGTTGCAGATGTCAGAATCTTTGGAACCATTTGCTTGTTACGTCGATGGTGCTAGTAGTAGTACGCAAAACCTATCTTCTGCAGCATGGGCCATTTTCGCTCCAAGTGGCGAGTTAATGAGTTTTCAATGGATTTTTATCGGACGTTCTATGAACAATATCGCTGAGTATAGCACGTTGATCGAACTTCTGTCTGATTCCATTTCACTTGGCATTTGTTGAATCATCATTAGGCTGGACTCACAACTCATCATACTATAACTAGAAGATGTTTATTCTGTCCGAAAACCCAATGATTCTTCATATGTTCCTTAGATTTCATCTTTTGGAAATACATTTTGAGTAATTCAATATCAACATATTTCCAGAAACTTTAACACATTAACTGATTCATTAGCAAACTATGTGTTAAACAGACATTTGCAACACATGTAAAAGTAAAATTTCAATTCACTTCATTAGTTGAATAGGATTGCACATAACCATACATAAAAACTCTAAAAGTAAAACTAAATAGATGTTTTAAACTTTTTATAAAACTTGTGTCTAAAAAATGTTTGTTCATCTGACCTAAAAACTCAAAATGCATACAAAAATTATCCTAAGTAGACCTAGAGATGCTCATGATAACAAGTCACAGCCTGAGCTATCATGCACAATAGCCACATCCAACGACCAAGAACACCAATAGTATGGCACTGCAGCCTCATAATTAACTCCTCAATCCAGATATCTGGAATACCAAGGGTTAATCCCTCTACATGATCCTGCAACTCTACTAGTGTCTCAATCAAATCCAAATCCTAGAGAATTGCCCTCCCAACATTTCTCCGCGCTAGTCCACCTGCCTCTTGTTGGTGTCTCATAGGTTGAATAGTACCAACATCTGTATGCATGAGGACAATTTTAGTTTATTCTTGGGAACATCAAAACACAAAAACATGTAGAAACTTAAAAATAAAAAAAGATATGGTCCAAAACAATTTACCTATAGACCCCATTGAGCGCCCACTGGTAACCTCAACTTTGGATCTCCATGAAAATCCATCCCTATGTATGGATGCTCCTTGATGACAATGTGTTGTCGATCGAGCAAACTGAAGAATGCAGTAGAAAATGTAATTGATGACTAACCAACATGTCTAGCCATCAATTCAACCCACCTCTGCATCTGTGGATCTCTAGGACCAGCTACATCTAGTGTTACATGCTGAGGTTGCATCAATGGAATTCTCTCTAAGGTAAAAGCAATTAAGAGTGATCCATAGCTAAAATTCTTCGTCTTACCACTCTTTATCTCTGTGATCTACTCTTTCGGTGAAGAGAGTATAGCCACACAACACTTGAATAAAGCTGGCTCAAGACACTCAAGTGCATACTACATGTATGATTTGTTAACCAAATGAAGTATCACACTATCTACCAACTTTGTGATGATGAAAAGAATTGTTCTCAAAGGAAAATCACTAATATCTTTGATGATTATCTTTTCGTCTTTGCTAGGATGTGTATCTGGCTGACAACATTATCAAACATAGTCCCTCACTGATTCACCCCCATGGGAAGAACCTGAAAGAGAAATGGGGGCACCACATCTCGACAACCCTATAAGAAATTAAACATCATCAATCATAATAGGGACCACTTTTTCTGTTATGTGAAAACCCCAATCTATTGGATCCCATGCATGAACTAGGAACTGCAATAGTTCTGCTTTTTGCCTCATTCCAAACAACCTGAAGTATTTGAGCAACCCACAGTTTCTGAGGGCCTCAACTGTACCTTGATCATTTAGGGAAACCATGTATTGTTCTTCATGATCTCTTTCTCGTCAAGTAGTAGGGATTTTGATCCAATGAAAGCCTGAAATCAAACCATAAGCTTAGTTAGGATACATTTCATGCAAAAAACTGGAGAAATTTTGGGCCAAATAGGCGAAACAAATTTGTGAAACTCGCCCAGCGCAGCCCTGGCAAGGAGACACTGCACTGCAGTGCAGCTTGTTGGGTTGTGTTATATTCTTTCCACATATTTAACAGGGGGTTTGAGGGGTACCCGTAACCCCACTTTATGGGGTCCGGGGCAGCGCCCCAGAAAATTTTGGTTTTGGACCCTATGTTAGGTTGGGCAGACCCACCTA